>SJYX01015854.1:777805-823613 GCA_006410675.1 Oreotragus oreotragus
GACATTACTTTGCCGACTAAGGTCCGTCTAGTCAAGGCTATGGTTTTTCCTGTGGTTATGTATGGATGTGAGAGTTGACTGTGAAGAAAGCTGAGCGCCGAAGAATCGATGCTTTTGAACTGTGGTGTTGGAGAAGACTCTTGAGAGTCCCTTGGACTGCAAGGAGATCCAACCAGTCCATTCTGAAGGAGGTCAACCCTGGGATTTCTTTGGATGGAATGATGCTAAAGCTGAAACTCCAGTACTTTAGCCACCTCATGCGAAGAGTTGACTCGTTGGAAAAGACTCTGATGCTGGGAGGGATTGGTGGCGGGAGGAGAAGGGGACGACCGAGGATGAGATGGCTGGATGGCATCATGGACTCGATGGACGTGAGTCTGAGTGAACTCTGGGAGATGGTTATGGACAGGCAGGCCTGGCGTGCTGCGATTCATGGGGTCGCAAAGAGTCGGACACGACTGAGCGACTGAACTGAACTGAACTGATAGCAAACACTGGCCCCAGCAGTGGCCAAAACATCTGAAAGGGACTCCAAAGCAATGCACCCATTTATAGGAATCATAAATTCGTTCACTTTTCAAACAAAGCAAAATTTTGTCTCCTTTAATGCTGGAGTAGTTGCCTCTGCTCTGGACCCAAACCCGTGTATGGGTAGAGATGACAACATAAATGAACAACGAATGAGTGAAGGTATAACAGTGAAACTTTTGTAGGTTTTTCTCTGAAAAATGCAAAAATGAAGGCAGCTTTTCTCTTAGCTTTTATCATTTTTAATTTTTAAAAGACTTTTTGATGTGGACCATTTAAAAAATCTTCATTGACTTTGTTACCATATAATTTCTGTTTTACGTTTTGATTTTTTTGACTCTGAGGCACGTGAAATATTAGCTCCCTGACCAGGGATTGAACCGGCAAGCCCTGCCATTGGAAGGTGAAATCTTAACCATTGGACTGCCAGGCAAGGCCCTCTCTCAACTTTAAAAGCCCCCAAACGGAAGACCGAAGATGGGAAAAGGGTCCTGATGTTTTGCACCCATGGGCTGAGGTCTAGGAAGGGCCCCTTTTATGAGGGGGCTACCTGTCTAACAGTTATCACTTGCCATGTTCATCTACAGAAGATGGAGTTGTGACCTCCATGAAAATGAACTGGAACATATTCTTTTCCTCACTCACTTGGCAAATGTTTTGTTTGATTCTCCTCTGTCAGCCCTGATTCCAGTTCTGGGGATTCTGATGTCAGGCTTTTCTCTCTAATGGTGGGGGTAGGTCAGTTGACTTGCTGGTTTATTTGGGGGTGCATCGGGCAGGCTTTTGAATCTGCAGATCACCTAACCAGTCTTCAGCCCTCTTCCTCTGCCCTCAGCCTCCACTCCCTGCCCTCTTCTCTGGGAACAGACCAGGATCTAGTGTGGGAAGTCCACATTCTTCCAAGGCCTCTGGATGCCACACTGTGTGCCACGTGAGCCCCAAAAATGTTGGCTGATGAGCAGGAAGGCTCCTCATGGGGTGCTTGGCCTAATACATGATGCAGGTGTGGCACTTTTGTGTCAAAGGCCAAATCCAAGTGGAGGTTTTTGTTGGGAGACCATGTGATCCATAAGCCCAGCACTGGACTCTGGCCTGTTTATTTTTGGTAAAGCCCAGGCAGGGATGTGGGCTTCCCTTGTGGCTCAGCTGGTAAAGAATCCTCCTGCAATGTGGGAGACCTGGGTTCGATCCCAGGGGATTGGGAAGATCCCCTGGAGAAGGGAAATGCTCCAGTATTCTGGCCTGGAGAATTCCATGGACTGTATAGTCCAGGGGGTCGCAGAGTTGGACACGACTGAGCGAATTTCACTTCACTTCAGACAGGGATGTACAGATATGCCGGCTGCGCAGGCGTGGAGCCTGCTCCCAGGAGAGACTTATATTCTGAAGGAGGTTGCCAGGGACTCCCTTCAGCTTCAGCAAGTGCCAGCAGCTGTCAGTGGGTGGCAGAAGCCAGCGGGTAGGAGATCTGGGAGCCTGACTCTGTTTCCTTGAGATGTTTCCCCATCCAGGCTGTCCGCAGGTAGACGGAATGACGCCTGCTGCTCCAGCTTGAAGGGCGCCTGCTTGGCTTGGGCAGAGGGGCAGTTGATGGGCAGTAGCTGGACATACACCATGGAAACACCGTGATGGGGATAAATCTGGAAAAGTCCCTCCTGTGGTTTGAGGTCTTGCTAATCTTCTCCCTAGGCTAAGAGAGCAGAACTGATTTTGGTAACAATCACGGCTCACTTTTGGCATGTGCCTCCTGAGACAGCAATGTGGAGCAGTCAGAGCGCCAGGGTCCTGGGCTCAGGGGGCCTAGATTTTGCCTGGGCTCCACCGTTTACCAGGTGTGTCCTTGACATGCCCCTTCACTTCTCTGGGCCTCATTCTCACTGTGATTGAGAAGGTCAGGCAGGGTGGTTTCCAAGCCCCCATCTAGCCTGGAGCCTTTAACCTTTATGTCGTCGTCTCTGTCCACAGGCCTTGCCCCAGGCCAGCTGTACACATACCCTGCCCGCTGCTGGCGTAAGAAGAGACGATTGCACCCGCCTGAGGATCCGAAACTGCGGCTGCTGGAAATAAAACCTGGTGAGTGCCCGGTGGAGCCTGGCTGGGCCGAGACAGGAGAGGCGGGGAGTGCTGGGCTGGCCAAGGACCGAGGTTGCTCTGAGGAGACAGTACGTGTGCCCACATGGCGCTTTCAGGAATAAACACATTCACCTGCCCCCCACCCAACATCCCTAAACTTCTCACCCTCTGGGGGTTGGGTCTCAGGCCTTCTCCTTCCTTTTGTCTTTCTCTTGCTACCCCAGGAGAGGAAAGCAAGCAGGTGCAGGGCGGGAACAGGCCCAGGATGAACGACTTTCCAGCAGAGCTGAAGGAGTTGCAGCTATCTGGAGCTGGGTGATTGCTTCCCGGGGTTTCAAGTAAAGAAGCCTAGTCCCAGACTGTGATCTAAGGAGAACGGTGCCCTGGGTACCTTCTCCCCCTTCACTGGGAATGAACTAATGGAGCATCTTACACTGGGAGGGCCAGTCACTAAAAATGGAACCCATCTTGGACATAGAAATGAAAGAGTTTGAGTTCAGGATTTGCTTCTAGGTGACGCTGATGGCTTTGTGGCCCTGCAGAAAGAGTTGGTTAGTTTCTTTACTGGTCTGTTATTACACTTCTGAACAGATGGCTCTCTTCAGACCTTGTGGGCTGCAGCAAGGCCAAGTGATGGCCCTGGGTCCTTAGCTTTAAGGGAACCTCTGGTTTGGGGGATGCCGGAGCTGGATGGGACTCAAGAATGGTGGTGACAGTGCTGTCAAGCGCAATGAAGGCAGAGCTGACTTGCCCCCTTCCACTGTCTCCACACTGCACAGACCTGGCAGGGGTGGCTGTCTGGCAATACTACCTCACACCTGCCTTTCCACGCTGGCTCCCGAGGCTGCGTTTTTTTCCTGCAAAGTCTCTGCTAAACCTGTTGTTCGGATGCTTTCTTCCAGTTCTATTGATAAGCATGCTTCAGCTGCTCACTCCTAACCCAGATTTCACTTGTGCAAAAGTTTTATTTGTTAGGGGTACGTGGTCCATCCAAGTTCTCAAATGGCCTTGCCTCATTTACAGACCCTTGCAGACACTCCAGGGTGATGATTGAGGTGGTCCCAAACTCCCTGAGATGTAGGTTATAGGAGAAGCAAGTCTCCTGGAGCAGGATTATGAGTCACATGCATCTTTTTACATTTTCTAGTAGCCACATTAAAAAAAAAGAAAAAGAAAACTGGTGACAGTAATTTTTAACAATAGATTCTGTTTAACTTAGTAATATTATCTCAGCATATTATCAGGATAAAAATTGTGAATGAGATATTTTTCTTTATTTGGTATAGTTATTCAATTCCAGTGTGTATCTTAAGCTTTTAACACATTTCATTGTAAGCTAGCTGTATTCAGTGCTTGACTGCCACACGTGGCTAGTGGTGCCCATGTTAGCTGGTATGGTTCTAGAATTACACTCCAAGTGTGATGGCACGACTCCACACCATCTACATGTCTTTATTAAACAATTATCAATATGAACAATTTATTTTGGAGGTGCTGGCTCCCTCCTCTCTTGTTCCAGATCTGAAAGTGGTCTGATGAGTGATGAGGTAATCCCTGACTTGAGCCTTACCTGGACCCATTTTAATTTCACCCTAATCAGAGCTTTGCGGTAAGTGCTATAGTGAAAGGGTGAGCCCATGCCCGTCGGCTGTGTAGACTTGAGTGAGGGGACTATTCGGGTGTCTGTCGCTGGTTGGATGTGTCTCTGTGTTGGAGTATGTGAACCCTCTGGGTGTATTTCTGCATCTGTAAATAGCACAGTGGTACTTGGGATTCCTAGCCAGCCTTGCAGCTTCCTCATGAGGATCAAACAAGCAATATGTAATAGTATTTGCCATTTCTTACCCTTTCAATTAAAAATTTAAAAAAACTGAGTAGGTAATGCAGTCACATCCCAAAGATATAAAAGGATATATTTTATAGTGAAAAATAATACTCAGGCTTCAAAGAGGCATCAATGGTACCAGTCTTCGGGGGTTCTTCAAGAGACAGGTTATGCACACACAGGAATTACATCTGTATGCCTTTCCCTTCCTCTTTTCATGCAGCACAACCACCTTGCATTTTGCCCTTTTTCTTAAAAATGTGCCTCAGGCACTAGCCATGTCAATATGTAAAGGATTTCTTCATTTCTTTTCCACAATCACACGATATTCCATTGTATGAATGCACTACAACTTATTTAACCAGTTCAGTTCAGTCACTCAGTCACTTTGCAACCCCTTGCAGCATGCCAGGCCTCCCTGTCCATCACCAGCTCCCGGAGTCCACCCAAACTGTTCCCAGTTTTCATTTCTCAGGTGTTTAGTCATTCAGTCATGTCCAACTCTTTGTGACCCCGTGGACTGTAGCTTGCCAGGGTCCTCTGTCCGTGGGGATTCTCCAGGCAAGAATACTGGAGTGAGTTGCCATGCCTTCCTCCAGGGGATCTTCCTGACGCAGAGCTCAAACCCAGTTCTCCCACACTGCAGGCGGATTCTTTACTTTCTGAGCCACCAAGGATATTTTTCCAATTTAAGCAGTGATGCAATGAATATTTTACATGTATATAGTGAAAGTGAAAGTATTAGTCACTCAGTCCTGTCTTGACTCTTTGTGACCCCACAGACTATATAAAGGCATCTCATATGTAACTTGTTAAAGGATTTTATTATAAATGATTGACATCAATTTTAAATTGTTGTCTTTATTCTTATTTAAAGTCTTTATTCTTAATGTTTATTTAAAAAACGTTTATTAGGACTACTTTATATCAGACTAATTGGATTATCTTTTATAGAATCAAAAATGTTTAGCACTGTAAACATCTCAGACATCATTAACTCCAATTCTTTATTTTATTGAGGTCCAGACACTCCAGTATTCTTGGACTTCCCTTGTGGCTCAGCTGGTAAAGAATCCACCTGCAATACGGGAGACCTGGGTTCGATCCCTGGGTTGGGGTGCTCTCCTAGAGAAGGGAAAGGCAACCCACTCCAGTATTCTGGCCTGGAGAATACAATGGACTGTACAGTCCATGAGGCCACAAAGAGCTGNCCCTTGTGGCTCAGCTGGTAAAGAATCCACCTGCAATACGGGAGACCTGGGTTCGATCCCTGGGTTGGGGTGCTCTCCTAGAGAAGGGAAAGGCAACCCACTCCAGTATTCTGGCCTGGAGAATACAATGGACTGTACAGTCCATGAGGCCACAAAGAGCTGGACATGACTGAGTGACTTTCACTTTCAGACAAGTTGGGAGATTTGCTCAGACTTACACAGCAATTCCCATGGGAACCAGCAGAGAATCCAGGTTGCTTGATCTCTCTGTTCACTGTTGCTTCTGCTTCCTCATGATGCTGATAGGTATACTGACTTAAAAGTTATTAAGATTTTTCCCTTAAAAACTTTATTTTATGATTAGAAAACTAATACATTAATTATTAAAATGCATCCAAGAGATAATTGAAATTTCTTCAGTCATGAATACCAGACATTCAAGTTGAATCTGCCTAAGCAAAAAAAAGGAAAGTGGTTTACATAACAGTGAATCCCAGAGTGGATTTGGGTTTCAGGTACAGCTGCATCCAGGGGCTTAGATGTTGTAGTGGGGGCTCTGTGTGTCTCTTTCCATCTCTAACACTGTCTTCTCCTCATGGGGGACACAGGTGGCCACTAGCAGCCCAGACTCAGCACTCAGCACAGCTGGCAGAAAGGCAGTCTCCTTCAATATCTGTGTTGGAGAAATCCCTGGAAGGACTGATTAGCTGACTGGGTTTATGTTCACCCCACCCATCAGAGCCACCTGCGGATGGAGCACTCTGGTCAAATCATCATTATAGCCAGTATCTGAACAACACACTGGTGGCTCAGATGGTAAAGAATCTGCCTGCCAGTGCAGGAGACCCGGGTTTGATCCCTGGGTCGGGAAGATCCCCTGGAGAAGGAAATGGCAACCCACTCCAGTAATCCTTGCCTGGAGGGTTTCATGAACAGAGAAGCCTGGTGGGTTAAAGTTCATCGGGTTGCAAAGAGTCGGACACAACCGAGCGACTAGCACCCCCACACACAAAGCCTTTTCATTTATCACTTGCCACTTCCTTTGGTCTTTAACTATAGCCCTGGGAGGGAGAGAGGGAAGGGAGAGGTAAAAGTGTTATAAGCCCATTTTGTAAGTCAGGGAAGTCAGGTTTCTGGCAAAGCCAAGGAGCATCTACTGTGCTGCTCATGTATCTGAGGACTTAGAATCTCACTGGTGGGACTGAGGCAAGAAGCTACGTCACTGGTGTCTGGTCCTTCTGGCTACAGACATGTGCTCGGGTACGTGGGTCTCCAGGAAGTTGAACATAGAGCAGCTGGGGTCACGGCTGACTTTGGACTTGCCCCATCCTTGGGTCTAGGGGAAAGAAAAGGAAGGCCCCTAGGGCGGTGTCCTGTAGCCACGTGCCCAGCAGTACCATGTCTGTATCTGTGATCTTTGAGAGCTTTCCTTGGGCTCAGTCCTCATGCTTGGAGTGGCTGCTCCTCTGGTGAAGGCCCAGCCTCAGAGACGGCCAGGGTCCTGGGAGAGGACCCTCTCTGCAAGGATGAGCACCAGCCTGGTTGAGGATGGGCTCTCAGGGGTGTAATCATATCCTCCGGTGGCAGAAGACCCCAGGCAAGTCAGGCCTGCCCAAGGCAGAATGGCTCCTCCACACCTGCACCTAAGTGTTGAGAATAAACAATCCAGGGCTGGAATCAACAACTTTGCAAATGACAAGAGATCCATCTCATGTGAATTTGTTTCCTCTCTGGGTAATCAGACCTACTCTTAAGCCTACTAAAAACAAAAATAAAACCCCCAAAACCTTGGGCCAAATGTCAGTCATTTCTGTATCCTGTTCTGAGTGTATACCCCCGGGCCAGGCCTGGCTCTCAGGATGTGTACCACCTCACCAGCCTGCGGCTGTAGGTTCTGAGTAAAGATGCCAGGGGAGCATCTGAGAGTCAGTGATAAGGAGCCTCAGGCTTGAACCTCAAAGCATCAGGGCCTATCCAGCGAACATGAAGCGGCATGAGCAAAAAAAAAATGTACCACCCTCTTCCTGGAGGCTTCACGTTTGCCTTTGAATTTTTCACACAAGCCAACATTTCAGAAAAGGTCCTTCACCCAGAGCCTCAGCTCACCCGTATGGCACCTTTGTGCAAAAGTAGAAAAAGATCCCCTGGCTGGGCAGACATTTATAAATGATGCCCTTCTGGTGGGTTATGAGGCACGTTCTGGATCTCAGCTCCCTTCTGTCCCCTTGGCAGGTGTCCCTGCGTAGGTAACACATGCCACTTCTGAGAGGCTCTGGCATCATCATTTATAAAATACACAGTCCTCAGCTGAGAGGACCTCTCCCCTTTTATGGGGGGGGAATGTCCTCCCAAAGCACAGAATCGACTTGGACAATATTTCAAAATGACTCTTTCTTATTTTTATTCCGTTTGATTTGGTCTCAAAGAGAGCTGTGTTTTTTTTGTTTTTTTTTTTGTTCGTACTTTTGAGTTTGACTCAGGGTAGAACCACTGAACAGAGTTCCTGGGGAATTCGCTGCAAATTTCTAGTAGGTGGAGGCAGTCAACTGGGTGGATGGCGGCAGACCTTCATGGGAATGGGGGGCAGTTGAAGGGAACAGATGAGAAGCTAGGGATCTGCTCTCTTTTACACACGGAAGTGGAGCTGGGTCTAACCTGTTTGAAGGTTCATGCACAGTGCCTGTCCGTATTTAAAAATCACCTGCCCTTTGACCTAAAAATTCTGTGGCTAGAAAATTTTATCCTATAAATATGGACTCCCAATGGGTAAGGCTGTCCATTGTGGCATTGTTTGTAACAACAGCAGCAAATGGAGAATAGACGCAACCAGCAGGTCTTTTGGCAGGGGACTAGTTAAACATAGAATACATTCGTAAAATAGGATAGTATTTTGTCCTTCAAAGGAATGAGTAGGAAAAAAAATGGAAAGACATTCAAGCTGTATTGTTTAGTGGAAAGAAAAAAGCAAATTGCCCAACATTATGTATAGTCCTCTTTGGGCAAACCTTGCTGAAAATTGATAATCAGTTTGTCTATCCTGGGCTGAATCTCTTTAAATTTATGGAAACTGGAAGACTGAGTTTATGTTGGAAAAAAAGGAATGAGTGAGCCAACCACCCTTGGCATCCCTCTGCCACCCAGTCCCCATGGGTGCCCATCCTTTCCTCTGTCTTCCCTCCCAGCCTCCTGGTGTGGGTTCTCCTGAGTTATGTCTACGATTCTTGGAGCCTCCCTTGGGCACCACCATTAGTCCTTGGAGTCCTCTGGGGAGAGAGAGACAAAGAGTTCCCCTGATTTGTGAGAGATGGCGCATTGGCCTGGAGCAGAATTGTCTCAAAGCATGAGTTTCCTTCCATCTCAGACCTTTCCATGCATGATAAGAAGCTGCCACAAGCAATTTGTCAGGCCAGCACCCGGTTTGTCCCTCCTGTCTTCCTTTGTGATCCTGCCTGAGTCCAGCCAGCAGTGGGCAGCTTTCAGCGAAAAAAGAAAAAAGGCCAGGGTGGAATGTGGCTTAGAGTTGTCCTTGACCCCATGTCTTCAGAGCTGAGAGTTTTGTCAGGAAACCAGGTCAGGGTAAGGGGCGGGGGATCCACTCAGGAAATCTGAGGGACTTTGGAGCAGATCTCAGCCAGGGTTGCAGAGCCATCCACTTCTGGTTCAGCTCTACACAGCCCTAAGCTCATCTGTGACATCGCAGGGTGGGGAGTGGGGCGCTGACAGTGGCTGCTGTGAAGTCATTTGTTCTTGGGCTAAATTATACATGGATGGAGTGCTCCCCAGGCCTGCTGTCCTCATCCCATCTCCCTCACTGTGAATATGCCATCCTGCCCATGTTTCTTTACTACTTGCTGAAAATAAAAATGTGTCTGTGTGGGGGTGGAATGAGGCTGAGAGCTAGGGTGAACTCTTTGGAATTTGAAAGCATTCTCAGCGTCCCTGGACCTATGTGTTTCTCACGCCTAGCATCATCCCTCCAATCAGGCTTGAATAAACATCTTGCAACCTCCTACTTGCCTGGGCGTCTGAAGGACAACACACACAGCATTATTTCTCTCCGCTGACTGACAATGGAGTTCAGTGTTCTCTGCATCTTGCATTTGGCTGCAGGGGCAAATGCAAGGTGTTTCATGGCGCAGCCATCACAGTTCAGGCAATGTGGGCAGGGGCCTGGTGCCAGGGAGGGGCCTTCCCTGGACCATTGCCCCCAGGAATGGAGCTCTGTCCTTGCGAAGGGAAGCCGAGCTGGCAAGAGAGAAAGGTGGATAGTAAATATCCATCAGAAGGCCCTGAAGAGTGGGGCAGATGTTGGGCGAAAGCCAGCTAATTGAGAAAGAGCCTTTAACTTCACTTTTTTTTTTTTTTGAATAAGGAAAAAGGGCTGGGAGCAAGCTTGTGTCCTTCTGAGTTAAATGCTCAGATAGTTTGCTTAGATCAGTTTAGCATCTTCTCATTCCAGACCTTCAGGTCCTCGTGGTCTAGGACAGGCTTTGTTTTAGAGGCTGGGACACTGGCATGGAATTAGGCAGTGAATTTCCCAAGGGGCGTCTGTGGTGAAGCCAAGGAAGGGAACCTGTGGGGGAACCTGTTGGAACTGGTACCATGTTGCTCCAGGACTCAACATGCACATCCATCCTGGGGTCTCAGTAGGGCTCCTGGAACGTACCTGAGGCCTTGCCAGTCTCCTTCTGCTCCAGGACCCTTGGGACCAGCATATCTCTTTCAGATTCCAAGGGTGATGGGAAGGAAGGCAGCCAGGAATAGGGTTCTCGTTCTTTCTCTTGGGTTTTTTTTTTTTTTTTTGGCTGCTGTTCAATGGCTGGCCATGATTGACCATGATAATCACCACCTTCCCCACATGTTACTGCGGGAACATGAATGGTTGGGCAGAAACCCTTGGGGGATGGTAGTTGACGGTAAGGCCCAAAGCAGAGTGTGCCATAGCTGGCCACCGAGCAAGTCTCAGGGACCCTCGCGGGGGTGCCTCCTAAGGAGGCAGTCCAGGCCCGAGTCCGGCCTGCGGGGGCAGCGATGGAGCGGCCTACTTTGCCCGCCTAGGGTGCTGTCCCTGCCACACCGAACTGCCAGAACTCTACAGATGGGAGCGGGCCGCGGCCAACTTCCCCAGCTTTTGAAAATCCTGCATCTTAATTAGTTCCCTACTGCTTTTGTACATGGCCCACATTTTAATAGTCTCCGGGCTTCTTCCACCATTTGCTCCTGATGTTCGGCTCGATTTCTCGTCTCCTCGAGACAGCCCCTCCGACTCCCCCGGCACCCTCCCGGCCCGGGAACAGCTTACTGAACGCCGATGTGCCAAGCATGTAGCCTGAGACTGATGAGCCTGTCAGCTGGCTCCCTCTGGCCCCCCACCCCGCCCCCGCTTCCCTCTCTCCCCCTCACAGGGATGAGCCGGTGGAGGGTGGGGGGCGGTGTGGTGCGCGAGATGGGGGCGCGCAGGGGAAGGCACCCGTAGAGCCCCAGCCAGGTGCGAGCCAACGGACAACGTGACCTTCTGCCGGGCTGCAGAGGAGTGCGGCTGTGTCCTTCCGCGGGGGGGAAGGACGCTGGGCTCCCCACCCCATCTGTCAGGACTTATCTGTCCCTGCGCGGGGGGTTGCCTGAGCATGGTACGGCCGAGAGAATGGATGCCTTCAAGTGCATCGGGGGAAATGACCAGTCATTTATCTCTTTCCTGCAGTGTCAAGAGCTGCAGCCATCCATTCTGGAGGCGGGCAACAGCAGCTTCTTCAGCTCTTGTTGGCCTCGTGAGCCGGAGAGAGGTGGGCAGGCCCCTGCACCCCCCGCTTGGTGCCCTCCTGGTAGCCTGGGGCCAGGCGCCGCGTCTGGGGGAAGGGGCCTGGGCTTCCGGCGCTGTCCTGTAGGGCTACGGGAGCCGGGGCTGGCCCAGGAATCGGGCAGCCGCTGGGAGTCGGCCGGGCTGTGTGCATTGTGGCTGCGGGGACTGCACGACTGGATTTTGCAGCTGGGCTTGGCGGCGCCACGTTTAGAACATAGCTTGTGAGACTGTCGCCCTGTTATACCAGGGCCTGTGCACTTGTATCTGTCCCTCCTGGAAGGTGCACAGTTTGAGTTCAGAGGCCCGTTCAGTACTTCATCTGTATCCCCAACACCCAGGACCCAACTTGGCACATAGTAGGTGGCCAGCAAAGATTTATGAAAAGGATGAAGGAGAAAAGGGCCTCCTGGTCTCTGATCTCGAGCTTGAAGAACGTGGCTTAGTTTTCATCATGCCCCTTGCACAGAGGAGGGAGCTCGAGCAGGTGAAGGGAAGCCTTTGGAGCTAACACGGCCTTCCCGCCCACTGCCCAGGCCAGCCTGGGGGCCTTCTGTCCTGGCTCTACCATCTTGCCTGTCTTTGGCTTGAGCTCACAGAGGGGCCTTCAGTATGTCGAACAGCTGTGCTCTGCAGGAGAAAAGGCCTCCAACAGGAATCACAAGGCTTGGGTTCAAGTCCCAACCCTTCTACCCCCGGCTGTGTGATTTTGAGCTGTCACCTAACCACCCTGGCCTTGATTCTCCATCTGTGAAATGTGTATCGTGGCAGCTGCTCTGCTTGTTTTGCTGGGATTTTTCCGAGAGTCCCGCTGGAAGGTGAGGCTGGAGGGCTTGGCAGATGTGAAGAGGCACCGCTGATGCCACCCCCATGTAGCGCTGCTGGGTGGGCTGAGGGGACCTCAGCTGATGCTGTTCCTGCCCCCAGTGCGTGCTCACTGCAGGCAGCTCACTGCCCAGCTGGCAGAGTGTGTGCCATGTGGCCAGAATGGGAACACATTCTGCCTTACAGTCTTTAAAAGCCCAAGGCTAGCACCTTCTGTCCTGAGAAGACCTGGCATCTGGCTATGGGATCTGCCTTTCCCAGAACCACAGCTTGCCCAGGTTCAGCCCTGTGTCCCAGGACTCGGTCCTCTGGCATCCGCTGCGGGGAGCACAGAGATAAACTTGGAAGGCTTCCTCTCTGTTTCACGAACACCTGTCGTCCCATGCTGCTAGGCTGGGTCTGCCTGGCTGGGTCTTTTCTCCCGCCCTTGGGCTAGGCCCATCTGCCCTCTCTGAGAACTGCTCCTCTGTGGACCTGCCCTGGTGTGGCTTCATTCCTTTGTCCCTTGGCACTGGGCACCCATTCTCCACACCTGGCCTCTATCCTGATTCACTGTGTGGGGATGTTCCCTGCTCAGGGGCCAGGGGACTGCCCTCTGGATGTATCTAGCCACCAAGACGTAGGCATCATGAGGACAGGGCCCTTTCCTAAGCACTGGCTCATTGGTGGTCCCTTCACTTCCACCTTCCTTCAGTTAATTTCAGAATGATCCTATTGAGATATATACATCGTATTGTCACCCTTTGCTCAAAACTGCCAGTGTCTTCAGAAGCTATTGTTGTTCAGTTGTTCAGTCGTGTCTGACTCTTTGTGATGCCATGGACTGCAGCACGCCAGGCTTCCCTGTCTTNCTGAGGGGACCTCAGCTGATGCTGTTCCTGCCCCCAGTGCGTGCTCACTGCAGGCAGCTCACTGCCCAGCTGGCAGAGTGTGTGCCATGTGGCCAGAATGGGAACACATTCTGCCTTACAGTCTTTAAAAGCCCAAGGCTAGCACCTTCTGTCCTGAGAAGACCTGGCATCTGGCTATGGGATCTGCCTTTCCCAGAACCACAGCTTGCCCAGGTTCAGCCCTGTGTCCCAGGACTCGGTCCTCTGGCATCCGCTGCGGGGAGCACAGAGATAAACTTGGAAGGCTTCCTCTCTGTTTCACGAACACCTGTCGTCCCATGCTGCTAGGCTGGGTCTGCCTGGCTGGGTCTTTTCTCCCGCCCTTGGGCTAGGCCCATCTGCCCTCTCTGAGAACTGCTCCTCTGTGGACCTGCCCTGGTGTGGCTTCATTCCTTTGTCCCTTGGCACTGGGCACCCATTCTCCACACCTGGCCTCTATCCTGATTCACTGTGTGGGGATGTTCCCTGCTCAGGGGCCAGGGGACTGCCCTCTGGATGTATCTAGCCACCAAGACGTAGGCATCATGAGGACAGGGCCCTTTCCTAAGCACTGGCTCATTGGTGGTCCCTTCACTTCCACCTTCCTTCAGTTAATTTCAGAATGATCCTATTGAGATATATACATCGTATTGTCACCCTTTGCTCAAAACTGCCAGTGTCTTCAGAAGCTGTTGTTGTTCAGTTGTTCAGTCGTGTCTGACTCTTTGTGATGCCATGGACTGCAGCACGCCAGGCTTCCCTGTCTTTCACTCTCTCCTGGAGTTTGCTCAAACTCATGCCCATTGACTCAGTGATGCCATCCAACCATCTCATCTGTCGTCCCCTTCTCTTCCTGCCCTCAATCTTTCCCAGCATCAGAGTCATTTCCAGTGAGTCAGCTCTTCTCATCAGGTGGCCAAAGTACTGGTGCTTCGGCGTCAGTCCTTCCAGTGAATATTCAGGGTTGATTTCCTTTAGGATTGATTGGTTTGATCCCCTTGCGGTCCAAGGGAGTAAGCATTCTTGCAGAGGCCTACACAGCCCTTCAAGGCTCCAGCACGCTCTGAACTGGGCTCCTGCTCTCCTCCTGGCTCACTGTGCTCTGGGCAGACAGACCCCAGCTTCAGAGCCTTTTTGTGCTAGCACCTTTGCCTAGAGCATCCTTTCCCGATAAGCAGTGTGGCCCCCTCCCTGCTCCTTCAGGTTAGTGCTTTCCAGACCACATTTAAATGTGGACCCACCCTCCCAGCACTCCTGGTGTTCCAGATTCCCCTATCGCTGTCCCCCACCCCCTCTTTGTTTATCTCTAAAACGATGATTACTATCTGCCATTCTATGGGTCTTGCTTGTTTATTTTCTGTCTTGTTTCTACGCCACTAGAATATAACTTCTACGAGGGCAAGAATTTCTGTCTGTCATTCATAGCTGTGTCCTCAGAACCTAGAACAGAGCCTGGTACACAGTAAACGCTCACTAATTACTTGTCAAGTGAAAGAGTAGAGCACAGGCTGGTCCATGTGGTTCTGCTGTGATCTCCAGATCTTCTGGATGCATCCCCCTTTCGCACCCCCACCCCCCAAATTGGAGCAGCATCTCAGCTCCGAGCCGAGTCCCACCCTAAGCCTCCTCTGTCCTCTGCTCCATACTCGGCTTCTTTGCTTCCATTCCCCCTGGGCCCATGTCCAAGTGGGGGGAGCTGTGTCTCACCACATCTGATGGTCTGAGTGTGTTAGAAGGGGAGGAGTTTTGCTTAGAAGTGCAAGGAGAGGGAGACTTTAGGAGGTGAAAAAGAGGCTCTCACGAACCAAGCATCTCCCTGTGCAGACACTCTATGTCCGTGATCTCATCTGGCCCCATAACCACACTGGGAAGTGGACTTTGTTCTGCAGATGATGAGAGCAAGGCCAAGTGTGCTGTGCAGGGTACAAGACCTGAGATTTCACTCCAGCTTCTTGCTCTTTCCAGTGATCAGTATTCTCTTGAACCATTTCATCACTCCATCCAGTCCCGCTGTCCTTCCCCTCCCTCACCTTCCCGCTAAGTTCTATCAGCTTGGTTGGTCCGCTAACCAGCAGAGTAGTGAGCTTCCTTCAACAGTGTGTTTTCCTGTGTCTTGGAGGTGGGAGATTGCTTATCTTTGGTGCCAACCTCTGGGTGCTGCTTCCAGGGGCTCATCTTTGCGTGTTGGCAAGGGGTAAGGGGGTTGGCAGAGCAGAGGTTGGGGACCACAGGCCTTCTGGGGGGCATGATCAGTCCTCCTGTGGTGTGGATATCCTGGGCTTCGAAAACGAGTGGCAGCAAGGACCTGCTGGGTGCAGCCTGGGTGATGGGTCCTCATTGTGGGCCTCATCTATTTTGAGCTTTATGAATCACAAAGCAGGGAGTCAAATGCAGCCAAGAAAATGGCACCCCTAAGGAATGAGCAGATGGATTCCAGGGGCCCACCACCATCTCAGGAAATCAGGGCTTCAGTGCCCTCCAATCTCCTCCCCCGTGGGGTGAGTGATAGCAATCCCCTCCTCCTCCTTCCCTGTGAGCCTGAGAGTCTGGTGGGCATAAATGAAATAATGATTCTTAAGCATTTTGCTCCTTGTATAAATCCAAGGAAATGTGATGAACTTCCTCAAAATAATAAGCAACCAGAATAGAAGACTGCACATTTGTATCTTTTAAAGAAAACTAGAGTCAGGTGGGGGAGGGGGGGAAATCTGAGCACTCATGATGTAGCAGGAGGACTGTCTGCCATTGTCTGTGGGATTTCTCCCTCCTTTGCACCGTGGCTCTATCTCCAGGCTCCTGCGTCAGAGAGAGCCTGTGATGGATGGACGGATGGATGTGGCTTGTCGGGGTGTCTCACCACGATTTCCCTTGGGGCAGCCTGTCTGTCGGCAGAGCACAGCCTCCCCAAAGATGGTATCTCTTGCAAACTCGACAGCTAATAGACAGCTCCCCTCTTTGTATATTTCCCCAAAGAAGAACTGTCTTAATCTGTTTTTTATATGGCATATTTTATTATAATCCATATATGACTTGCAGGTTCCCAGTCCTCTATCCCAAGCCAAAAAAAAATGCATGAGGAGTCAGAGGCTCCATGAGTCCGTGACATCCGAGCGTTTGCATTTTTAAATGACCTGGGATTTAATTACTCACCGCGCTCCTGTGTTGCACTTTCGGGTTCGTCTTGCCTGCATCCTGTTAATGAGCTCAGTGGCTCCAACAGCCCAGTGGAAGCCTTGCATTTGGTGCATTGGGTGGCAGGCTTGGGGCACCTATGTCAAAAGTCTGGGCTTTGATCTTTACCCGAGAGGATGGCTGCCCCGTCCACAGCCCTGGAGAGAAGTCACTGCTCTTCACTGGTGATTTTTTGTTTTGTTTTGCTTTAATTTGTGCTTTTCTTTCTTTTTCTTTTTTTAAAAAGACTTCTATGCTTCAATCCTTGTTTGTCTAAGAGGTTTTTTCTTATTTGGAAACCGATTTGCTTCGGTTTGCACAGAAGCTGTCTCTGGTGTGATGGATCGTGCTGGAAGTCACCCAAGGAGTATCTCTGTTCCCAATTAGAAGTGGAGGCAAAGCTGCGTATGGGGGCCCGGGGAGGCGGCTGGCTTGGGTGACAGCTGCTGCCGCTCTGGAGAGAGTAATGATCCGTGGGTTTATATCCATGTGTATAAAATCAGGCTAATTTAAAGATGAATTATGTGTATGTGTTTTAGACCATTTTCTTTTAATGTTAAGTGTTTGATGGCTCCTGTCAGGTTATGTGGTCCCCAAATTTGCGTGAGGATCAAAATGAATATGCTTTAAAAAAATTATTAAACCCGATATCCAGATGAGCCATATTAAAATAAAACTGAATCAATGACGTCCCTATGGGCTCTGTAGGGAGCGTGTCTAGGATGTGCATTGTGCAAGAGCTTGGACCTGTTACTTTATTTTGCCTTCATGCTGGGACCTCCTGTAGTCCAGAGGCAGGGAGTGTACCCTCTGCTGCCTTATGGAGAGGGCACTGTCTAGCCTGTCACTCTGACCTTGCGGGCTTTACCCATAGTGCTTTGAAACCAGGGTTTGCCAGGGGTCAGCTAGAATGCTGTTCGGGAATGGCTCTCAGACAGGTATCAGGTAGACAATGCTAAGAACTGTATTTAAAATGTCCTCCCAGTTTTAAGAAGCAAAATTTTAGCAAATGTTGCTTTTAATGCTATAAACCTGTAGTGTTTCAAAGGGTAACCACCAGTCACGTGTGGCTGTGGGACACTTGAAATGTGGCTAATCTGTATTGAGTTGTGCTGAAACTGTAAAATGCACACTAGATTTCCAAGATTTAATGTGAATGAAATAATGTAAAATATCATGGTAATTAAAAAATATGGATTACATGTTGAAGTGATAATGTTTTGGATATACTGGGTTAGATAAAATGTATGTTAAGACTAATTGTACCTGTTGCTCTTTGCTTTTATAAATGTGGCTACTAGAAAATTTAAAATTACATGAATGGCTTGCATTATATTTCTGTTTGACAGTGTTGCTGTGCCATTAAGTCAGAATCATTCAAATTTCAATGATAATAACATATAGCATTTGTAAGACAGAACACCCTGGGCTCTTTACATATATGATCGAATTTTGAATCTTAAGCTTTAAATAGGAAAAGGGTGAAGAAAAAAATCGATAGCCTCTTTTCCCCGCTGTTTCACACACTAGTTTTTGTGGGGATCTTTTCAGAGTTTCTTTATGGGGTATATTACCACATTTAATTCTCATGCTAACACTATGAAATAGATACTATGATAATTCCCATTTAACATATAAGGAAACAGAGGTTGAAGTAACCAGCCTGTGGTCCTTTGGCTAAACCATGGCAAGGCCAGGGATTGACTTCAGGGGTTTCTGAAAGCAGAACATCCATGAGCTGACTGAATACTTTGGAAAATTTCTCTGTGACCCTGGGAAGGTCTCTATGTCTCTGTGGGCCCCACATTTCCCATGAAGTGACTGGACTCTGGATGCTGTTGTGGGGGGGGGGGGCGCTTCTAGCTCTGCAAATGTAGGAGAGCCCATTCAACTCTTCCCATTTTGCTTCTCTTCTCCCTCTTGCTTCTGACCTTGCGCCCATCTCAGAGGGCCAGGACCAGAGGACCAGGAAGGGTGGATGGAATGATCAGAAAGCAGGATGGAGGAATAGTTAGCAGGGGAGGAAGAAGGAGCAGGGGGAGGAGGAAGAGAAAGTTTCCCAGCGATGGAAAATTCTGTGAGTTCAGTACTGTTGTGCTGAGTGAACACCCCATAGAGATGTTCACATAGAACACAGTCAAAGACCTTGACACAGACCTGCCCTCGGCCTCAGCAAAGGTCTGCCTTTTATCTTGAAATATGAAAACTGTGGAGAGGGTCTAGAGATGCAGTGAAATGCACAAAGGTTTGGAAAAAGACTTTTCATGGAAGGACCAGATCGAGGCAAGGTGAAGCTCATACAGACTAGCAATTAGGTGAATGGGTTCTGAGGCAGACTGGGATTAAGGCAGGATTTTGCCCCTGACCAGCTTTCTGATACTGGACAAGTTCTAAGTCTCCCTAAGCTGCAGCATCCTTATCTTGAAATGGGATGATAACTGTACTCACCTCTTGGGTGGTGGTGGGGATTAAGTGATACATGGCAGTAACAGCTGACACAGTTTGAGTGTTTACTACCTACCAGGCATTCTGCCACATGTAGATTGTGTTTTTATTTCAGTCAGTAAAGAGTCTGCCTGCAAAGCAGGAGCCCTGGGTTCAATCCCTGGGTCAGGAAGATCCCCTGGAGAAGGAAATGGCAACCCATTCCAGTATTGTTGCCTGGAGAATCCCACAGACAGAGGAGCCTGGCAGGCTAGAGTCCATGGGGTCACAAGTGTCGGACACAACTTAGCAACTAAACCACCACCAGCAGGCATTCTGAGTGTCCACAAACCCATCAGCGCTCGTTGGGGTTGAGCCTGAAAACTACAACCAATACAACGAGTGGGGCTCTCATCACCATCTTTACTGCATCTAGGAAAGCTCCTTTGGCTGCATTCTTGTCCTGCTGAGTGGCTCCTGGTGAAGTTACTTAACTTTTCTGAGCCTCGGGTGACTCGTTTATAAAATGAGATAATTAAAACAGATGATCTGTAAGGCCTTCTCAACTGTAAAATACTGTGCAGTTCTGGAAGTAAATTTATTTAGTGTTGAGAAGGCTGAGGGGGATACTAAAATATGAACTTCATATATATATAAATATATATATGATTCTTATAAGTTTGAAGGATGGTGAACAGCTGTTCTCTTTTGGCTGAGGACAGGGCATGAGGCAACACATTTTAATTGTCTGAGATTAGACGTTTGGAAGCCTTTCCTGACTTGGGAGAAAGACTCATGTGTCATTGGAGCAGGCTCTAGAGCTGCACGCACACTTTGAACTCATCAAGGCAGACGGCTGGCTATTTTTCTGACACTGAGACGTAACTTCATCACACAGTCCTTCCCTGAAGCCTTGATCTTAAATAGATACCCACCCCCCACGGCCCCCAGCACCATATTCTTCCTTCACATTTCACCCTGTTGTTTTCCTCCATAGCACTCATGACGCTTTGCATATTTGTTTTGTACTTTCCTGGTGGCTCAGACGGTAACGCGTCTGCCTACAATGCAGGAGACCCGGGTTCGATCCCTGGGTGAGGAAGATCCCCTGGAGAAGGAAGTGGCAACCCACTCCAGTATTCTTGCCTGGAAAATCCCACGGACCGAGGAGCCTGGTAGGCTACAGTCCACGGGGTCACAAAGAGTCGGACACGACTAAGCTACTTCACTTCACTTAGCACTTAATGTCTGTCCTTTTAGACTGTAAACCATGTAAAAGCTGGATTGGTCATTATTTGGCTCATCTGCTGTGTACCTGGTTCTAGCACAGTGCTTGTCACATAGCAGGTGCTCAGTAAATATTTGCAGAATGAATAGATGGGTGAATGAGTTTCAGGGGTGTTTGGCTTGGCAGCAGTGCTTCTTGATAGAAGTGAACCCTCTGCTTGCCTTTTTTGGTAAGAAAAATCCCAAAGACCTTACCTTTCAAGAATGTTAGATACTGTTTCTTCTTCCCATCATCATCTCCTGGGGTCTGATCACACATGCGTGTGAGTTTCTTCAGTTTTGATGGGCTGCCCGAGCGCCCTTCCTGTGGGCTGGTCAGCCTGCATCTGGTTCTAGTGGAGGAGACAGAAGGGGTAGCTGGGGTCTCATTTGAGGGAGAATAAAGGCCAAGGGCTTTTGTGGTGGCTCAGATGGTAAAGAATCTCCTGCAGTTCGGGAGACTGGGTTCCACCCCTGGGTCAGGAAGATCCCCTGGAGGAGGGCATGGCAACCCACTCCAGTATTCTTGCTTGGAGAATCCCCGTGGACAGAGGAGCCTGGCGGCCTACAGTCCATCGGGGTTACAGAGAGTTGGACATGGCTGAGCAACTGAGCCCAGTGGAACATGGCTTGGTTGTGCTGGCTGTTTCCATTTGCTCCCCCAGATCTGCCTTTTGTCCTTCTTTGCATTGCCCTGTGCCCCCGGAAGTTGACCTCAGTGGCTTTATCAGTGAGGTTCCCTTGACCTCTGGCTTCCAGTTGAGGTTGGCCAATGGAAGGATGGAGCAGGAAGACGAGGGAAGGAGAGAGCGGTTGGGCGTTTGTGCCTGGGTTCTCTGGCCCACAGGCTCACAGAACTCCTACACGAGAGCTTGCCCAGGCTCTCTCCAGGTCTTGCAAACACGCTCTCTGTCCCTCCAGGAACAGTAATGCTCATAACTCCCTACTGTTAACTCCCCTGGGTGCTTCCCCATTCCTTGTCCCCTCATTCCTGTCCGCTCTTCTGTGAACAGTCCCCACACTGGACTCCATACAGATGGACCATTCGTTCCCCTGACTATTTGCTGGGGCACCTCACCCTTGTGGTCTTGCACCGTCTTTCCTGATAGAGGGTTGGGACCATGCATCTAATTGCAGGGTCTGGGGGTATGAGGTACAGGGTCCAAAGAGAAGGATGGAGGGATATTTTGTAGTTAATCTGAGTGCGATCACCTGTTCCTGAGGTTTCTGTTTTTAATGAAACAACAACAACAACAAAACTGACCAAATCACCCATCCCCTGGGTAGGAGATGGGAGGACATCTCGAGAAAGGGGGTTCAGTGTCTCTCTCTGGTTTCTTCATGGGCAGGGCTGGCTCTGGTCGCCACTGCTTGGGTGGCCCCATGACCTCCAGCCCCAGGAAGCCAATCAAACTCTGTCTCCAGAACACACGGCCCGACATGTGGGCACTGCAGCTCCTGGCTGCTGATTGGGGGCCTGTTAGGCATCCACTCTTTCATTGCGTTTCTTCCCTGGGCTTTAGAGGCCTTTACTTCCCCGGTGAGTTGATTAGAACAGCCTCTCTGAGGTTGAAATAGTTTTTCGCGGAGCCGACTGGAGCTGGGCAGCCAGCATGGCCGCGGGGAGGTCATGGAGTTGACAGATGAGAGTTGGCATGGAGGGAGAGGATAATAAGACTTGAGGCCGACACTGGTGCACTGCTTTAGAGTTTTCAAAGTGCTTCAATGTGAAGACACACATTTATGCTCCACAAAGTGGCCTGGTGGGGGGGCTGGGCATTGTCACCCTCACTTTGTAGGTGTGCAGAAAAGGGCTGGGGGGGTGGTCCTTGAGTGCCTTGCCCAAAGTGACAGGGTCGGAGAGTGGCGGAAGCAGGACAGAGACCCTGCCTGTCTGACCCTGTGTCCACCAGGTGCCCCTCTACCCAGCCTCCGCTGTCTCTGAGGGAGCAGGCAGGGCTGGGCTCTGGCTAGGAGACTGGGAACTGGAGACGGAAAAGCCGGACCCAACTCCAGTGTTTGCGTTTGGCCAGGAGGGGGCACGCAGGCCGTCTCAAGTCCTTCTCAGCTGCTGCGGTTTCTGCTTGCCCCCCTCCTGTCCCTCTGTCCTGAGTGGGCTGACGCTGCTTTTCTGGTTTTCAGAAGTGGAGCTGCCCCTGAAGAAGGATGGGTTCACCTCAGAAAGCACCACCCTGGAAGCCTTGCTCCGCGGTGAGGGGGTGGAGAAGAAGGTGGACGCCAGGGAGGAGGAGAACATCCAGGAAATACAGGTATTTTTGTGTTTGTGGGGTAGCGGGGGCGGGGAGGGGGAGGCGGTGACCCCGAGCATCACCGCCCTGCCTCCAGAACTGCAGTCCCAAGCTGGGGCCTCCTCTCCAGGGCCAAGACTGCATCTCCACTGCCCCGAGGCACCACTGCTGGGAAGCTGGCCTCTGTCTCCCCGTTCATCCACTCAGAATGGAGTTTGGGAGCTTGTGTGTACCAGGCACCGTGCTAGGCCCTGGGGACGCAGTAGTGAGCAAGACTGACCGAGTCCTCACCCTGGCGGGGCGCCAGCAGCAGAAAGCTTGGGTGGACGGCAGCCAGCCTCCCAGGGAGCTCCCCCGCAACGCCTGCCTCACGCCCCATCCTCCTCCGCTCTAGTTCACTGGCCGCCTTGTCCTTCCCCAGCCCCGCCACTCCTCCTTCGAGGCCAGTTTAGAAGTCACCCCGCCCCCTGCCAGGCGGGGTTGGTGGCTCCTGTCCCGGTGTGTCCGCCACCCTCTGTGCACGGCCCGGCTAAGGCTGTCACCAGTCAGGGTCACCAGGCAGCCTTATAATGGTGCTCTCTGTTTCTTTTTGATGTTTCTTGAGTCTCCATTGTTGGCACAGCAAATTGTAATAACAGTAACTAATACAAATATGAAATACCAGTTTTTAATAATTAAGCATAATGAGATTATTAAAATTAAATCACATTTATACTTTGCATTAAAATTTTATATTTTATGTTGTACATGTATATGGCTATAAAATTACATCTTTATTATTAATTCTGCATTCAATTTAAGTTTTATGTATTTATTAGCATGGTAATTAAATGACTACCAGTTACATGTTTGGTTTGCTTCGTAAGGACCGCCAGCATGCGGATTCTGTCCAGTTGGGGACGGGGCCTTCGTGTTCACCATTGTACCCTTGGGGCCTTGCATGAGTCCAGCAGAGTCAGGTCACAATAAAGGCATTGAATGAGTCCATGAACATGGCCTCCTCTGCCATTCCTGCTTTCAGATAAATATGTGCTAAGTCGCTTCAGTTGCGTCCAACTCTTTGCAGACCCCCATGGACTGTGGCCTGCCAGGCTCCTCTGTCCATGGGATTCTCCAGGCAAGAATACTGGAATGAACTGCCATTTCCTCCTCAGGGGATCTTCCAGCCTCGGGGATCAAATCCGAGTCTTCAGTCTTCTGCAGATAGGGTCTTTCCCACTAGCGCCACCTGGGAAGTCCCCAGAGAGAACAGGCTCTGTTCCATCTAGAGCCTGAGCGGTTAATCACCAGGCCTCTGTCCACTGAACTCTCCAGGCAAGAATACCGGATGGCGGAGCCTCTTCGGTTTGGCCGTCACAGCATGGCTTCTCAGAGTTACAGCCCCACTAAGATCCTTACTGACGCGAGCCTTTGTTTGCCTGACACACCCTGGAGTCATCTTCCACCCCTGTCTTTCTCCCGCACCCAGTAAGCGTTCATCAGGTATCTGTGCACTGTTCGCTTAACGCAAATCCAGAGTGTAGCTTTTCTCCCCGTATGTCCGGGCTCTCGCATCTCCCGTCTGAACTGCTGCTGTTGGTTTCTGAGTAGCCCCTGCTGATGACTGACGGGGCCTTCCCTGTGTGCAGACCCTGTTCTGCCGGGTAAAAGTCGTGTCCTCTCCCCTCCCTCTGACTTGGTGTTTCCTCGTGCAGGCTCACTGGGCTCCAGGCACCCCATCTTTTGCCACTCTTACGCCAGGCACGCTGCACCTCTGGCTGTGCTCTGGCCGCTTCCTCTGCCTGCAGAGTCCTCTCCCCAGACGTCTGCTCGGCTCTCACCCTCACCTTCTTCAGGTTCAGCCCCTGTCTCTTCTGCTCTGTGAAGTGTCCCCTGACCGCTGAATGTAATACCACATTCTGTGTCCTCCCCACCCCCCAGCAGTCCCCATTCTCTTACTCTGCTTTCCTTTTCTTTTCCCCCATAGGTTTTATCATCTAACGTAACTTACAATTTACTAATTTATTATCCTATTGTTTGTTTTCTGTTTTTGTTTCCAACAGAATGTAAACTCTTCGAGGGCAGAAATCCCTGGTTTGCACCTCTTTTGTATCTCAAAGCCTTAACAGTGTCTGGCACGTAGTAGTTCAATTCCGTTCAGGTCAGTCGCTCAGTCGTGTCTGACTCTGCGACCCCATGGACTGCAGTACACGCACAATAAATATTCATTGCATGGATGCAGAGTGAACAGATTCCTGTGAGTTGCCATCCCCCGTCCATCCCGTCTCCATGTCTTGCTTTGATAGCTGACCTTTCATCCCCAAACACAACTCTGCTTGTACCACACCCTTGTTTAAAAAACTCTGCCTAACACACTGTTGTTTCCTGCTAAATAAATGCAAAATGAGGAGTATGATCTTCTTGGGCCTCCTCTCTCGGCTCCTAACCTAGTTTTCAGGCTTATTTCTCACGATTCCTTTACTCCCTCTGTTCTCCAGCCTTCTTCCCTCCGTGCCTCTGGTCATGCTGTGCCCTTTATCTAGCGAGCCTTTTCTTCCATCGCCACGTGTACAAATTCCTCCCATCTATTAGGCTCGGCCCCAATAGCACCTTCCCCGTGAAGCCTTTCTTGATCACACCCACCCCCTAATTTTCTTTTTACCCCTGGCATTTAGAGCACCTAGTATTTTCTTTTTCTTCTGCTTTTTTTACTCTTCATGTATTACACCCCATTTTTTGGACTTATAGGTCTTTGATGTCACCATCTGTCCCATCTGTAATGCCAGTTAAGAGTGTTTTTGTGCAGTTAGTGTAATTTGACCAAGTCAATGAGAGGGACAGAACCGTTGCCCAGCAGTCCTGATGCTCCAGTGATAGGCAGCCCTTTCCTTTTTGAGCTGGAGATGTGTTTGGGTCCTTCTCGGGCAGCATCAGGCCAGTGTGCAGGTTGTCACTTTCAAATCATCACCATCACCCTCATCCCTGATATAAACTGAAAGCCTACTGTGTGCAGAGCATGGGGCTGCCATCTGCTGTGCTAGAAGCCCAAACAAGGGCCACCAGCCAGATGAGTGTCCATGTTTTTATTGACTTTGATTATTAAAATAAAGTATGCATGTGGCAAAGGAACGCTTTTGTTCATTTTCCCTTCATTCATTCATCCCGCCAAAATTTACTGAGGGCCTGCTCTGAGCAGGCATTGTGCTCGGTTCTGGGCAAACAGGGAAACCAAGGACCTGTCCCCACCTCTCATGCTTGTATTCTAGTGTGACGTATAGATGGAAAGCAATTAAACGAGTCAAACAGCTGCCTTTCAGGATAAGTGCATGAAAAGAACAGAGCGCCAAGGCTCTGTCTAAAGGAGGGACAGATTCTAGGTGGTGTCCTAAGGCAGACAAGGGCTATCCCCCAGTCCTGTGGGAGGAGAAGGTGTCAGCAAAGCGAAGGACCTGTGGAAGGGCTTTCTGGACGGAGGAATGGTGCTCTTGAAGTTCTCATGATAGATCTGAGCTCATTGCATTGAAAGAACAGAGGCTGGTGCAGCTGGAGCAGGGTGCCAGGGATGGAAGGGCCCAGGATGGGGCTAGAGAGGCGGGCAGGGCCAGACCTGGAAGACTCGTGATTTCATGGGACATGAAAAATCAATCCGTTCAAGGGGTTTTAACCAGGGCAGTGAATTTGTGTTTCCTGAAGACCCGTCTGGCTGCTGTGTGGAAAGGAGACTGGATGCAGGGCCTGCAGTGAAAGGAGGGAAATCAGCTAGGAGAATTTTGCACTGTTCCAACCAGTGATACTGGAGTCTTTAAAGAATTCCTCTGAAATGCTTAAAAAAAAAAAAAAAAATCCTCCTTTAAAAAAAAAGCCAAAAAGCACAATCACAGATGATCATTATCATCACTGTAAAGACTGTTTAGAGTCTCAGGGAGAAAAGTTATTTGAAAATGTGTTTGCTTTCCAAGCAATACCCTTGGCCAGGGAACGCGGGTATGTCGTGGGGGGTGAGCGGTGTCCCTGGCTGGACACAGCTGCTCTGCTCTCCTGGTACAGGATGCTCCCTCTGCTTCCTGAGCTCTGAATATGAGTTCTGTTTGTGAGGAGCTCCTGGCTCCTCCTGTGCTAGGTAAAGAGGCTTCTGGTGTCAGGGCCACGTTGCAGGAAATGCAGAAGCATGGGAAACGCCACTGTCACTTGTGAGGCCCGAAGCTCAGACCAGAGGTTCTAGAGATGCAGGGAGGCTGATGGGAAGAGGGAGGGAGAAGTCAGTTTCCTCCCAGACGTTGAGACTGTGCAGTGTGTCTGGGGACAAGTGCAACCGCCTTCCCCAGCTTGTGCCTTCTAACCCAGAGTCTATATGGTGGGTAATAAACACATTCATAATAAAACAAATTCGAATGGAGTCAGAATTGCACTGAGATGCCAGAGGCAATGACCTTTAAAGTCAAGACACTCGGAACTTAGCATGATTAAATGACTTCAACACCCAGAAAGTTTGCAAGGTGGCTCTAGAAAGAGCAAGCGCACACCTTGTGTCAATGCTGCATCTCTTCACTGAAGGCTGCAGAGCACCTGACTGGTCACTGTCCCACCGGTCTTCCCCCTGATGGTTCAGGAAGTTGAGGTGCAGAGAGGCTGGGCTGCTTGCGCTGGGCCGCGACCAGCATTCCCCAGCTGCGGGCCAGAGGCTGTGCCCAGCTGCTGCTGCTGCTGCTCTGTAGGTGTCTAAGGTTGGCTCAGAGAGCCTCAGTGCTGTCCCTGATGGTTTCCCATATGAACGTGGTAGAGAAGCCAGAGAAGGATTTACTATGCCTGTTTTGAGTTCTTTGGGAGAATTTGGTTAATTAGCAATATCCTGACCACAGCAGTGATGGGCCTGGAATGCTCTGACAAGAAGGCAGCGGGAGAAGGTCACTGGAAACTCACTCCTGGGCTTCCTGCTTTGAGGGCAAGCCAAGGGCATGGCCCAGGAGGCCACCTGAACAGTGATGTGGTGACCTGATGTGTGCTGAATCAGGTGCTGATTCAGGTGACCTGAATCAGGACTGTGCGTGCTGCCTTCTAAGCCTTGTCATAGCTTGTGTGGTTGTTACGCCATCGCCACAGGATGGCTGGGTGCTGGTGTCCTGTGTAACGGTGCCGCCCACCTTTCCAGCATCGTCTTCTGCCAGTCTCTCCCCCAGCTGCTGAGCGCTGGTCACACTGGCCTCCTCGTGCTCCCTGGACGAGCTGTGCTCACCTCCCTGCTTCTGGGCGTCTGCTCGCCTCTGCCTGGAATACTTTCCCTCCTCTTCTCCCCTCGGTCCTTGTTCCCAAGGTTAGTCCCTGTTCATCCTTTACATCTCAACACCCTTTGTTCACTTCCCCAGGTGAGCCCTACCTGACCTCAGGTAAGGTAAAGTTTCTTTCTAACAGCCTCTCACAGTGCCTTGAACTTGTTTGCTGTTCATAAAAGTTGTAATTATACATAAGTATGCTGTTTGAATCTGTTTTCCCTGCATTAGGCTGGAGAGTCCACTGGGGCCAGGTCTGTAGCCATGCTGTGGCTGATCTAGGACAGCTCCTACCATGTAGTCAGCCCTAGATAAATGTTTGTTGATTGACTGAATGAATGAGTTCCTATTTTGTAACCAGGGAAACTGAGGGATGAATCAATGATGATTCTCCCAGGGTCACACAATCAGCTTACAGAGAAGCTCCTAGGACCCCTGACACGGAATCCATGGGCTCCCCTTCCCCTTATCCCACATCTACCCTGGGGGAGGGGAGGCTGGTCCTCTGCCATAGTCTCTTATCCCTCCCTTAAACCTCGAGATACAGGTTTCCATTTTCTTGCCTCCCACCAAGTGAGGGAGGTGCTCAGGTCCTCTAAGAAGTATCATAATATGCCTTGGAATTCTCAGACACAAGAGCTAGGAGAGAAATAGAAACACTGAGCTGATGAACCTGACCTTGCTTTGGCTGTGGATTCTGCTACATAACCTTGAGCAGCTGAAACTGTTTTCAGCCTCAGTTTGTTTACCTGTAGGATGGAAGTTGGCTTCTCTGCTACAGTATGACTTGCAGGGCTGTTGGAGAGAGAGAATTAAACTGAAGCTCTACTAGAAGTGCTGTAATGACAAGCCATTTCTCTTAAAAGACAACAACGGGAGACGAGGAATAACACACTCATGCCAAATTCTGGTCAGATGGATAGGAAGTTACTTGTTTTCATCCAACTAGGCAGAATTCCAGAATGCCAGGGAAAGGAGAGACGTATTTTCATATCTTTGAGGTGGCCCTTGAGGAACAAAAGGAAAATTACATTAAAATAAGCTTTGGAAAAGACCCCGATGCTGGGAAAGATTGAAGGCAGGAGGAGAAGGGGAGGACAGAGGATAAGATGGTTGGATGGCATCACCGACTCAATGGACATGAGTTTGAGCAAGCTCCAGGAGTTGGTGATGGACAGGGAAGCCTGGAGTGCTGCAGTCCATGGGGTCGCAAAGAGTTAGACACGACTGAGTGACTGAACTGAACTCAAGTTTTGATCAGACATCTTGGGCCTACATAGAAGAGTACCCTTACTGGAGTATTCTCTTTTTAGAAAACACTTTGTGGGCAAAAAGTGTTGAAAAGGTCGATGTTCTGGGAGGACTTGGCTGGAAGGGTCTTGGGGGAGAGAGAGTTGGTACAGCCAGGAGCTCCAACTCCTGGCCAGTATTTTGGAGGCCGAGCCACGGCAGCATCTTCACCGTGCTAAAAAATAACAGCAAAACACAACACCCTCCACATCACCCTCTGAGGATTGTCTCCGTTGTGCTTGATTTCTCAATGCTTCTATTTTCTTCTTATTTCAGAGGGTTTTAGAAAATGATGAAAATGTAGAAGAAGGAAATGAAGAAGAGGATTTAGAAGAGGATATTCCCAAGCGGAAGAATCGGACCAGAGGACGGGTAAGCTGGAGATGCCAGGAGGGAGGGAAGAAATCAGGGAGGTGGGGGACCTGCCAGACAACTGGACCCCAGATTCAGAATCCCGCTGCAGCTGGATAGAGAGTGTATCCATGGTCTTCCTTGCAGAACACCCAGAGAGGAAACCACCAGAAGAGCTCTGATCCCAGGTGTTAACCTGCCAGAGTTTAGAGCTGGCTAGAGGGAGAGATGGAGAAGGCAATGGCACCCCACTCCAGTACTCTTGCCTGGAAAATCCCATGGACGGAGGAGCCTGGTAGGCTGCAGTCCATGGTGTCGTGAAGAGTTGGACACGACTGCGCGACTTCACTTTCACTTTTCACTTTGATGGACTGGAGAAGGAAATGGCAGCCCACTCCAGTGTTCCTGCCTGGAGAATCCCAGGGACGGGGGAGCCTGGTGGGCTGCCGTCTATGGGGTCGCACAGAGTCAGACACGACTGAAGCGACTTAGCAGCAGCAGCAGAGGGAGAGAAGAGGCAGAGGGCACAGCGAAGGGATGTGAGGCCTGGGCGAGGGCAGAAGAGGAGGAGAGTGTGACTGCCAGCCCCATCCCTCAGTCACAGAGGAAGGCTGAAAGTGTCCTGTCCCGAGGGCTGCCCCAGTCTACAGGTCCTGCTTTGGAGTACCTTTCACCAGACAGAGAGCAGAAGCCGACTGGGAAAGCGTGGCGGGGCCATAGCTGATGGTTCCCAGGCAGGTGTGGCAAGAGTTTTGGAGGTGTGTGGGCCTGGAATGCGGCAAGAAAAGGCCAGAAGCCTGGGGAGTAGCAGATGGGACATCCATGGTGGACGGAATACAAAATGAGGGTGACCCTTGAGGGCAAGGAGCCAAACCTGAGTGGCGCTCTCAGGCGTTTGGGGTGGTCCTCCAGAGTCCTCACGCTCAAGGCCAAAGGGGTTGTCTGTGGTCACCTTCAGGGGTCTGCAGGAGTATCTGAAAATAACCTGGTGGAGCGGGCGCTGTGGGAATGAGCTGCCGCTTTCCGTCTGGAGAATTAGTGCTCTGAGGCCAGTCTGGCTCCTTCAGGCTCTGGACGGATGCTTACTCCCTCCCCGGATGAGAGGCTGGTCCTAGATGTCCTCTGGGTCGAGTGGTGATTACGGCAAGGCTCTCTATTCCCCGTGGCTCTTGAGTCTGAGCACACATCAGAATCACCACGAGAGCCTATCGAAATGCAAATTTGCAGGACTCACTCCCAGAAGTTGTGATTTAACAGGTCCGGGGTCGGGCCTGGAAAGCTGTATTGTAAGCAGGTTCCTAGGTGACTGGTGCAGACGGCCCAGCAGTGCCCACTCTGAGCTACGGTGCTCTGACCTGGACAGGAGCTGGAATTTCTCAGTCTGGACAGAGCCGCCCGCTGATGCCACAGCTCAGCTTCCTCCATGATCAATGCTTTGACATTCTTGTTTAATCTTTTCTCCCACTTTCGGCTGGTTTATAAGTTTGTTTGCTTTTTTGTGTGCAGTGTTTTTGTTTTTGTTTTTTTTTTTGTATGTGGGCTATTTCAATGCAAGTCTTAGATTTTTTTTTTTTTCATTTAACCTGCACCATATCTTAGTGTATATCTCTAACAGGCATCATTATCATACCTAATAAAAATAACTGCTCTAATATCCTCCACCTTCCCTGGTGGCTCAGTCGGTAAAGAATCTTTCTGCAATGCAAGAGACCTGAATTTGACCCCTGGGTCAGGAAGATCCCCTGGAGAAGGGAATGGCTACCCACTCCAGTATTCTTGCTGGAGAATCCCATGGACAGAGGAGCCTGGTGGGCTACAGTCCACGGGGTCACAAAGAGTCAGACATGCCTTAGTGACGAAACCACCACCATTCTGGCATCCAGTGCCTGATCATTTCCCCCTGATTTTCTCAAAAATGGCTTTGGCAGTTTGAAACTTGTCTTTTGCATTCTATAACATACTTCTTCCTTGCTATTCCCTGTCACATACATACTTTTTTTCCCCTCCATGCCATTTATTTGTTGAATAACTTGGGTGGTTGGTCTTGTAGATTTTTCATATTCTAGATTTGGCAGTCTGGTGGTGTCTTATGTGTCCCTGGATCCTCTTTATTTCCTGAAAACTAGTGTTTTGATGTAGAGAAGGCAATGGCACCCCACTCCAGTACTCTTGCCTGGAAAATCCCATGGACGGAGGAGCTTGGTAGACTGCAGCCCATGGGGTCGATAAGAGTTGGACACGACTGAGTGACTTCACTTTCACTTTTCACTTTGATGCACTAGAGAAGGAAATGGCAACCCACTCCAGTGTTCTTGCCGGGAGAATCCCAGGGACGAGGGAGCCTGGTGGGCTGCCGTCTATGGAGTCGCACAGAGTCGGACACAACTGAAGCGACTTAGCAGCAGCAGCAGCAGCAGTGTTTTGATGAGAGACAATTAGATTGTGGATATTCGTGTGTGTGTGTGTGTAAATACCTTTTTGGTGGGGCTAGACTCTTTCCTAGGTGTGATGTGTGTTTCTTATTGCTTCACATCTGGAGGCGTATGCTGTCCACTGGTTCTGCCTTCATTGGTGGTAAAACTGATCTGCAAATTTGGGTGTTGTCAGCCAGAGCTCCCCTTAGAAAAGTGCCTCATCGTGTTTTTTCCTAGTCTTCTTAGTGGCCACTGATAAATTTGCCTGGACCTATGACTTCACTGGGGGTTACGAAGTAATGAATGATCTGGTTCTATTGTTAAAGAAGACTTTAGAATGTGGGCTTTCTGGGCCTTTTGTGAACGCCAGTTGCTGTATGCCTGCAGGCTGGTTTCCATCCCTTCTCTTAGCCCAAACCAAACTTACTCTAGTAGATGGTAGACAATGGTTATTTTAATATCTCTACTCCCTGAAATCTAGGCATTGAACTTGCAGTCAGCAAATATGAATTGGGTGTCTTCTCTGTAAGAACACCATCAGAAACAGCAGCAACAGTCATCTGTACTGACTGTATACTTCCTATACATCAGGCAATGACGAGGCTCTTCACAATAAGAACTACATTACTGAGAGTGATGGTAGGTCCTTTATGCTGCATTCTGTATTTCTTCACTGTCCACTGCCACTTGTGGCTACCAAACACTTGACATGTTGCTCATGCAAATTGAAATATGCTGTAGATGTAAAATAGTCACCAGATTTCGAAGGTGGTAGTTTAGTCGCTCAATCATGTTCAGCTCTTGTGACCCCATGGACTGTAGCCTGCCAGGCTCCTCTGTCCATGGGATTTCCCAGGCAAGAATACTGGAGTGGAGTGCCCTTCTCTTCTCCAGGGGATCTGCCCGACCAAGGATCAAACCCGAGTCTCCTGCACTGCAGGTAGATACTTCACTGANACCCCATGGACTGTAGCCTGCCAGGCTCCTCTGTCCATGGGATTTCCCAGGCAAGAATACTGGAGTGGAGTGCCCTTCTCTTCTCCAGGGGATCTGCCCGACCAAGGATCAAACCCGAGTCTCCTGCACTGCAGGTAGATACTTCACTGATTGAGCTACCAGGGAAGCCACAGATTTAGAAGACATAGTATAAGAAGAACAGTGACCATTTCATTAATGATTTTATATTGATTACATACTGAAATGAAGATACTTTGGATGGATTGGGTTGAATAAAATATATTACTAAAATTGATTTCATCTTTTTCTCTTTTCACTCTTTTCAAAAATTTGGCCATTGGAAAATTTAAAAGGGCATGTGACCCCCATTGTATTTGTCTTGGTCGGCACTGCTTCCTTCTTTCCTATAAGTTGATATTATTACTTCTGGAGAGGTTAAGACCTTGTTCAAGGTTGTCCAGCCCAGTAAGGAAGAAGTGGGGATTTGAACACAGGTCTGTACTTTTCCATTGGGTCATGCATGGCTCAGTGCCCAGCATGTGGCCATTGGCCAGTTTGTTGAATGAATGGTTTAATGATAGGAAAAGAACAAAAAGTCTTATTTGAGCTTTCTGGGAGCTGAGAAAAAGGCCTGAACATAGCAAGGGAGCTAGATGGGGCCTAGGCTAGTTCTGGGCCCATCCACGCTGGCTGAGGGGCAGTCAAATGGCTTTACTTTGTGCAGTAACGTGGTGGACATGTCACCCATGGTGGGAACCATGGAAGGACCTATAAGTTATAGGTGAGCCTGCCTGTGCTGGGATAAGGAGTGGAGACTGCTTCATGCACAACCTCAAAGGAGCCACCTTTAACGTGTATTCAAGCTGCTGCTGGCACCTGGAGGACAGTCACTCCTGTTTCTGTTGTCAGGACTGAGATGCAGTCTAAGGCTGTCTCAGTGTGGTCCCTGGGCTTCAGCATCAGTGTCACCTAGGAGCTCCTTAGAAATGCAGATGCCAGACTCCACCCCAGTTGGGCTGAATTGGAATCTGCACTCTAACAAGACCCCCAGATTCTCTGTGTGTTCATAGACGTCAGGGCTAAGGTAGTGATGGCAAGAACAGTCTCTACCGTGTCTGAACTCTGAGTTCAAATCCTAGCTCTACCACTTACTAGAGTTTGGGTCAATTATGTAACCCCTGTGACCTTGACCAAATAATAAGTACTGTGGGTCTCAGTTTCTTCATCATTAAAATTGAGTTAGTAATTCACAACCGATTTTGAGTGCTTAATACAGATGAAATATTATTAGGAGAGGACAAGCAAAGGGAATAGCTCTCTGACTTTGACAGTGGAGATTCCTTGAGAGGTGAGAGAAATTTCGGCCACACAATTAATAATTGGCCCTAGCCTTTGGCAGCTTTAATGCAACAATAAGCCCTACTGTACGTCTATGGTAACTTTAGCCCAACAATTGAAGCTCTTTGAAATTCATGAAATTCCCGTGAGTCATCCATGTGAGTGTTATCAATCAGCTGATCAGTCAGTAAGTGTTTATGATACAGAATGGTGTAGTCCAGTGCTTCTCAAACTTTAACGTGCATATAAAGCACCTGGTGATATTGTTCAAGCGTAAATTTTGATGTAGTAGGTCTGGTGGGTGGCGACTGAGATCTTGCTTGATTAGCAGTATCCCAGATGATGTCAGTGCTGTTGGTCTGAGCATTGCACTTTAAATAGCAACAGTGTAGAACAGTAGTTTTCAATATTTATTTGGTCTCAGAGATTCTTTACTCAAAAATTACTGAGAGCCCCCAAAGCTGTTGTTCTGCTGGCTTATAACCAGTGATACGTCCCATATTAGAAACAGAAAAATGTTAAACTTAAGAGTACACTAGCATGTAGACTGATGACATCATTGTATTGTGTAGCCCCTGGAAAGCTCCCACTGTGCACTTGTGGGAGGATGAGAGTGAAAACTTTCAAATAACACCTTTAGTACTATTACAAAAATAGTTTTGACATCAGAGACTCCCTGAAAGGGTCTCAGTGACTCCCAAGGATCCTTGGACCACTATTTGAGAACAACTGGTATAGAGCAACCAGCTCTCTGCTTGGGACTGAGTCTATCCTAGTTGAGAATCTTTTAGTTGTAGAAAACTCAACAGGTTAAGCAAAAATGGGAAGTATTTGAGAAGCTGCTGAGCTATTGCCCGAGATTTGAGCAATTTTTGAAGGTTCAGCAAGGACCAGAAAGTGGCAGGGATTTAGGACAGGAAAAACGTAAGGAACCCAGGCAGTTTCTGGTCTTTACTCCTTCCTCCTTTATTCTTCTCTCACAAGATTGCCTCTTCTGCTTCTCTGTGCATATGGCCCCATAGTTCCTGAACTTGTGGGTCCCTAGTTCAAGTGACCTGTACTAACTAGGGTCACTGTTTTCCAATTTGAAGTCTGTTGGAGGTAGAATCTGATTGGCCCAGCTTGGGTTATGTGTCTACTTCTGAGTCAGCCAATCAACAGTAGCCAGCGGAGCAGGGCCGTGTGGTGCAATCATGGCTGCCATGGCCCACCAGTGTGTGACTGGGAGGTGGAGTGGGGAGGAGTGGAGTGAGATGGGCAGTTCTCAGAGGGAGAGGGTGGTTTTTATGGACATTAGTCTCAAAGTCTTCTGTAACAGATTCTGGAAACTTGGGGCTCCGTCTTCCACTAGCTCTGTGACTATGGGCAAGTCATGAGCCTTTTCTGAACCTGTTTCTTCAAGTACCAAATGGGAATGATATTAGTTGGCTAAACTCAGATGGTATTGGAGGAGTTAACTGAGGTAGTATATAAGAAAGAACTTTGGTTGCTGTGTGCCCTGCATAGTACTAAGTGTCAGGGGTTATAATAAAATATGGAGTGTCATCTTTGCTCTCCAGGACCTTGGAATTAAATTGAGGAGAAAATGCTAATAGTCATGATACAATTAGAAAGCAGCAGGCTTCTGACTGTGAACTCACCAAATGCAATAAGAGTTCAGAGGAAAGAGAAATCAACTGGGCGAGGATGGGAAATAATTTATTGAGTACTTCCTGTAGACCTAGTATTGTCCCCTGTGGTTTCACACCCCCTTATGAGCTCTGCAACAACCCTGCAATAAAGATGTTGCTCTGCCCATTTTACAGCTGAGAAAACTGACACTTAGACAAGTAACGTGTCCAAAAACACATGCTAGTGTTTAAACATATGTCTCTCTGACTTTAAAACTGATGCTTTACTCCGTAGTGTGGCAAGGGGAAGATTCTTGGAGGAGTGGATGTTAACAAGGCTAATGCATGGAGCAGATACGGCTGGGCAGAGTAGAGGCTGATTCATGACAGGGATCAATCAAAACAAAGACTGGGATGTAGCATGAGCATGAAGTGATCGTGGTAGGGTTGGTATTAGGATATCACTGGGTAAATCAGTAGGCTTCGGATGGCGATTACTGAGTATGTGATTGAATGGATGACCATGGGCTCCTGTCCTTCACTCCTTTTGTCTCATGAGTCTGAGTATCATGCAGCATGCATTGGGTAGGGCAACACAGAGGTAGAACCCTAGCTGGTGAGTTCTTTGAGCAGCTCAAGGGTTAACTGATGCCCCTGGATTAAGATATGGAGTAAAAGGGAAATGCAAAGACTAAAATGTCCTTTGAAGGAAGACAATACCAGGTGGATACAGAGAATGAAGGAGAAGAACCAAAGACTATTAACTTACTGACTGGCTGGTGGACCGATTCATTTATTCAGCAAACATTTATTAGGTGCTGTTTAGGTGGCTGGCCCCGTGCCAGGTTCCAAGTATAATGGTGGCATACATTACATATACATACATATACAAATAGATGCATTTCCCACACTTACGTGGGAGAACAGAAAACCAGCAAGTACACCAACAAATATATAGTATAACATTGTGCGTGCGTGCTTAGCTGCTCAGTCTTGTCCGACTCTTTGTGAGCCCTTGGACTGTAACCTGCCAGGCTTCTCTGTTCATGCGATTCTCCAGGCAAGAAGTAAAAGTGAAAGTCGCTCCCTCGTGTCTGACTCTTTGTGACCCCTTGGACTATATAGTCTGTGGAATTCTCCAGGCTAGAATACTGGAGTGGGTAGCTGTTCCCTTCTCCAGGGGATCTTCCCAACTCAGGGAATGAACCCAGGTCCCCCACATTGCAGGTGGATTCGTTACCAGCTGAGCCACCAGGGAAGCCCAAGAATACTGGAGTGGGTAGCCTATCCCTTCTCCAGCAAATTTTCCCAACACAGGAATCGAACCAGGGTCTCCTGCATTTCAGGTGGACTCTTGACCATCTGAGCCACCAGGGAAGCCCAGTATNTTCGTTACCAGCTGAGCCACCAGGGAAGCCCAAGAATACTGGAGTGGGTAGCCTATCCCTTCTCCAGCAAATTTTCCCAACACAGGAATCGAACCAGGGTCTCCTGCATTTCAGGTGGACTCTTGACCATCTGAGCCACCAGGGAAGCCCAGTATAATGCCAGATAATGCCACGTGCTGTGACCTGAAGCAGGATGGAAGGCGTGAGTGAACATACACTGGTCAGGAGGGCTTCTCTGAGGAGGTGACATGTGAGTAGGTTCTGAGCCTCCAGGCTTGATACGTTGCAGGAGACTGGAAGAGTGCTCCTCTGATAGCTCAGCAGGTAGAGAATCTGCCTGCAGTGCGAGAGACGTGGGTTCGATCCCTGGGTTGGAAGATCCCCTGGAGAAGGGAAAGGCTACCCACTCCAGTCTTCTGGCCTGGAGAATTCCATGGGCTCTATAGTCCATGGATGGCATAGAGTCAGACACAACTGAGCGACTTTCACATACATACATACCAGCCACTGGAGGCACCCCTGGCCTGTGTCCCGATGCCCTGGGGCCACGATCCCTGTCTGCAGTTGAGGAAGCTGAGGTGCAGGGAGAGAGTGGGAGCGTTATCAAGCCCTGGCTCTCGACGGGGGCCCCCTCCCCCTCGGGCTGCTCCCAGTTCGGCTCCCCTCCTCTCCTCCCTGGCGGGTGGGAAGTATTTTTAGTCTCCCGAGCCCCCTCCCCGAGTCTGCCTTTGCCTCTGTCATTCTGCTTGACTTGCTTTCACCTGCTCCGAGGCGGCTGTGACAGGGCTGCGGGCTGCACACGTCAAGCTGTCCCCGGCTTCTCCGAGGGGACGTTGTTGGAGGGGTGCAGGCAGCTGAGGGTGACCACCCTCAACGTGGGCAGGGAGGGGGACCTGTCAGTGCCTGGGGAGGGGGTGGCTGCCAGGGCCGCACGGCTCCCTCTCGGGGTCAGCTCTGCGTAATGAGGGCGAGGGGAGGGGGCTGCTAGCTGGTGGGGTGTGCAGGGGTGGGGGTGGGGCGGGGGGCGGCCAGGCGGGAAAGCTCCCTGGAGGGGAGGGGAGGAGGGAGGGGGAATTTTGTAATTTGTTTTGGAGAGAGACAACCAAGGAGGCGGTGGCCGCAGTAGCTTGGCAGGTGGTTGTTGATTGTGAACTGCGTGTGTTTGGGGAGAGGGTGTACTTCATGCAACTGGGGTACAGGCCTTTCCGCTATGATGTCCCCAGGGAAAGTGTGTGTGTGTGTGTGTGTGAGAGAGAGAGAGAGAGCACCTCAGGCCTTTTGACTGTGAACCCCCTCCACACCTCTCCCACCGGGACCACTTTTCCAGGCCAGGTCCCGTTTGCCCTGCACACCAGGTGCTGCCATGTTTTATTTCTCATCCACTGCGCCTTCCTGTCTCTGTCCCCAAAGACCCCAGCAGGCCCTTTCCCTGCTTGGGAGTTTAGTGCTCCTCATTACCAGAGAATGACCCAGAGGAGGCTAGGGTGCTACCCACGTGACCGCTGTAGGACTCACAAAGGTCTAAAAATAAACCCTGCCGTGTTCTCGTAGCCACTGTCCCAGGGCTGCCGAGCTGCCGGCTCCTTCTCTGGCTGCTCTTGTCAATCCTTGGAGGTGGAGCCCACCCCTCCACGCCACCCCCCACAACCCCCAGAGGATGCTGGCCCTTTCTGGGAGGTGCATACACGGTGCGGGTGTCAAGAGTCCAGCCCCAGGAGACTCTGAGGTGTCAAGGTCTTGGCCACTGGCTGGAGGCCGGAGGCAGACCACACAGGGAGGCCTCAGCAGATGCCCGCCCCATGGAGCAGGCTGAGCAAGTGGGGAGGGGAGTGCCCCACGGGCCTGGGCTCCTGCCCCCATCCCGGACCTGGCTCGCTCTTGGGAGACTTGAGCTGGAGGAGGTGTGAACACAGGAGTCTGGGGTGATAGCTGCACGCTCATGGTACTTGCTCTCATTTTCCCACCATCTTTGCTGCCAAGGGGAGCGGGTTTGGCATCTACCGGCGGTGTCAGCAAACCTGGGGGCTAAGGAGTTGGAGGAAGAGGTCCTGGGGGCAACAGTAGAGGATGGGAATTCTGACTGCCCAAGGCTCTGGAGTCAGACTGTCTTGAATTTACATCCTGGCTCAGCACTTAGTGACCAAGTGACCTTGGGTGAGCTATGTCACCTCTTTGTTACCTCAGTCTTCTCATCTGTAAAATGGAGATAATAGTAGCACCTGCTTTTTGGAGTTGTGAGGGTTTAATGAAGTGATACAAGTGAGTTGCTGAGTCATCTGGGCAAGTTACCTAGCCTCTCTGGGCCTTGTTTCCTGGCCCATAAAGTGGGGTTGGTATAGGTATAAGTGGAGTATAAGGTTGAATGAGGAGATCCAGGTGAAGCGCTCAGGGTCTCACAGAACACACTGGGGAACCACAGTGATTGTCAGCATAACAAGCACCCCAATATTCCTGTGTCTCCCCAGGCCCGTGGCTCCGCAGGTGGCAGGAGGAGGCACGACGCTGCTTCGCAGGAAGACCATGACAAACCCTACGTCTGTGACAGTAAGTACAGCAGATGCCACCTTCCTGCGGTGGGCCCCCACCCTTCCCTGAGCTGCTCCAGCCCGGAACTTGCTGGCTCGTCCTCTCGGGCCCGGACCTCAGCTGGCCTGCTGGCTGCCACGTCACTGCAGTCACACCTGACCTCCTCTGGCTGCTCCCCCAGGCCTGGTGTTGCTGCAGGAGGGAGAGGCCTCCCTGCCCTGTGCTCCTTTCCCTGAAGTGGCCTCCTTTGTGGCTTTCCTCTGGCTGCCTCTCTTTCACTCTCTCTGGCTCTGTAAGGCTCATTCTCTATTTCTTTAAAAACATAACTCAAAATCCTCCAACAGGGGTGCTTGGCTCCGGCGGCTTTTCATTTGTTTCCCTTTAATTTCCTCTCTCTTCTTTCTCTCTCTCTCTCCTGTCCTAGGTAAGGCAGGTTATGAATCTTTCTCTGACGATGACTTAGTTTAATAAATGGCCTGTGACCCATCTCCAGCCTTTCTCACTGGCTTCAGGAACATTTTTGGACAAGTGACTCCCCAGCTCCGGGGGTTAGGGTCTGCAGATAGAGCTGGGGAGGGACTGAGAGGGGCAGAGCCGCGGGAACAGTGGCAGCAGGTGGACCTTGGAGACCTGCAGCTTTTGGAGGGACTGCCGTCAGCCTGAAAGAGCTTTGTCTTTCTCATCCACCAGAGCACTGGGCAGTGGGTTTAGATCTTTGCCCTAGTTATCTCCTCACCAGATCAGGTGCCATCTGCTTGCTCCATGGCAGGGGTGGCCCTCGAAACCGCCCTCCCTGACCATCTTCCCTTCCTGCCTTCTCTCGGAGGATGCAGAGCTCTGCCACGGGCGAGAAGGGGCTGCGGTGGGACCACTGAGGCTGGGCTGGGCACGGTGGTCCCTCGGGTGCCCTGCCCCTCTGCTGGTATTTGCAGGAACCCCCCTGAGGGAGAGGGGACCGGAGGCACAGGCAGTGCGTTGGGGATGCTGCGCGTTTCCTCCCTCTTGGCTGGCCTCTTTTGATTTCCACAAGTTGTTTTGTGCCTGGTGGGGTGACAGCTGTTTGGAGAACATTTTGCTAGAAGAACTCAAACTCCACGACCCCCATTTGACTGTTTATTACACCGTGCAGATGACAGTCCTGAGACAAGTCCTGCAGGTAACATTGTCTCCATCCCCTGGCTGGTGACCCAGGTTCAGGATGAGGAGGGAGCAGGGCATGGAAGTCTGATGTCTCTTGGCAGTGCCAGGAGGTGCCTGCTTCCTCCTGGGTCTTGCTTCCTGGAAGGCATTCAGTTTTGTTCTGACACATAAAAGCCCAAGCATGCTAGCCCCTCTGGAGACTGGTTCAGGGCTGGGAAGGGTGCTTCAGACACCCCAGCAGCAGGCTTTCCTGCTGTGTCTGGCTGGAGCAGCCCAGCTATCAAGAATGCCAGGAGCTGCTTAGGAACTGGGGCATTGCAGCTCCATTCCTCTTTTAAAAGCCTGCATTTCCTTAGTTGGTTTTCTGCCTCCAAAGACAGTGGGATTACGTTTTGCTCTGTCTCTCCAGCTCTCATCAGGTCCCCAGCCCATAATAATCCCAGATACACCCATGCACCCCTTTCCGTCCTCCCCTTTCCATCCTCCCCTTTCCATCCTCCCCTCGGCTCCTGTCTTCCCTCCTTTGTTTCCGAGGTCCGCCTCCTTAGCGTTAAATCCAGGATGTGCCTTTTGTGGGTGTCCCCACTTGGCCTGGCTCATACCCTCTCCCTCAGCTCCTGTGGCTTTGTTTAGGGGCTCTCACTGCCATTTGCGGTTTCCCCTTCCCCTCCCCAGGGGGTCTCTTCCTCCTCCTGTGTTCCCTGTGTTGCTTGGGAGGCCTGATTACAGGCTTTCCGGAAGTCTCTGCAGTTGGTTCTGCCTACACAGGCCTCCCTTTTCCTCCCTTGATGGAACAAGGTCCGCCGTGGAATGCCCTTCTCTAGTCTGGCTCTCTTAGGAAACTGTGGCAGCTCAGTGATTAATAGACTTTATTTTTATCTGGTGCCCTTCAGACATGTGATCCTTTGGGATAGGGATGACCTTTGGAGAGGTCGCAAGGCCCACCTCCCACCCCCGATCTGAGCAGGGAATGCTTTTAATAATCTCTAATGCATCCTAAGTAGAGAGGTGTCTGGTCAACTCCTCGAATGTCCCCAGGGATGATGTTACCATAAGCTGCCCTTTCTTCCATGATTCCAACTGTGCTTTGAATGATTGTTTTTTTCCCTTAATAGGAGCTGAAATTTTTCTTTCCTACAGGCCTGCTTAGTTTTGTGCATCTTTTCCCAACCAATAGGCAACACTCAGCATTTCATCTGTGCTGGAGGCCTTCTTAACATCTCCTTGTATTCTTGGTTTACCTAGGAATACATCGCATAATTTCTGTGCTGGCCTGCTCTGAATCCCCTTCCAGGTTTAATTTAAACTCAGCACTCTCATTGAAAGTAGTACCAGGGCCAAATGGTTCAAAGAGTAACAGACACATTTCCTTGTTTATTTTACACATCGGCTCTTACCACCACCTGCATCTGTAGAGAGCAGAAGTAATTGGCCACCCTCTTGCACTGTGCACCGTCTCAACCACTTCCCACTTGGTGCCTGTCCTGACGCCCGGGGCTAATGCCTCTCCAGGTGTGTGCTCTTTTCTACTTATGCATTTGATTATTCCTTCTTCCATAAATCACTCTGCATTCGGCCCTATTGAGTTTCCATAAAGAGATACAATAATATGTGACTTCAATATACAAGATTCAATAAAGGCAAATTTAAAGACAGTGCCCAGTAGTTAAATTTCATTCTTCACAGATTCGCAATCCCTGCCATTTTTGTATTGTGTGTGGTTTGATTTGCATAATCCCCACTGCATATTTTGAGTTATTTATGAAAATATTAGGCCACCTTGGACCCCACCACCTCTTCTCAGGTTTCTGTGGAGTAGTTGTAGCTATTTTTTCAGGTATCATTGTATTTAACCCTTCCTGGTATTTATATCCTGCTCTGTTCTCGGTCCAAGGTTCCCTTTCAAGATGAGTGGTTGAAATATTATCTTACCTGTTAACTTCAGGTGATAGATAGTTTACTTGTTACCTTTCACTCAGTCCTTGAATTTATTCCATCTCAGGGAAATATTCAATCATCTAAACATAATTTATTTTTTATCTAATCCTTCATTTTCCAGAAAGTAACCAATCTCTATTAATTATCCTGAAAGTCTACCCAGCTTCAGGATTAAAGCTCTGCTTCTTCCCTTTTAATCTCTTGCTGAAGAGGAGAGAGTGTCAATCCCTTCAAGTAAAGTACCTGCACAAGACGTTGTAGGACAGGCTGTCGGTGTCAGTCGGAGTGTGGGCTTGGATGACCTGTGCAAAGATAACTGAGATGTTGTTAAACCTGCAACTTTCGAGAGCTTCTCAGGGGATATTTAGGAATACTGGGAATGATTCTTCTACTTCATTCAGATCCGAAGGCTTCTGGCCTATAACTGATCAGCCCTTTATTATTCCCTGCTTTTCGCATCTGAACGTTCTAGAGGCTCCAAGAATTCTCCAGGCAGAGTGTCACTGGCTTGCATTTCTGTTTCAGTTGTTCTCTTTAGAAACTTTCCCATTCTTTCAATATTGTCATAAAACTCAGTAGTCTAATATAAAATTCAGCAACCCAGCAGTTGACTTTAATTTACTCCATAGCTTTAAATCCCAGTAATAAAATTTACTCCCTTTTATAGGTGGGATGATGACAAGAGGATAGATCTGTGTGAGAAATCCTTGGGTTTGAGCCACTAGAGTATTTTTAAGATCATTTCAGGCATTTGCCACTTTGCTTCCTAACTATTTCCAGCTCTGGATTTTCTCTTTGCATCACTACACCAGACTCCTGCTGAGAGACTCACTTTCCCATTTTCTTGGGGCTTCCCTGATAGCTCAGCCGGTAAAAAATATGCCTGCAATGCAGGAGACCCTGGTTCGACTCTGGGTCGGGAAGATCCCCTGGAGAAGGGACAGGCTACCCACTCCAGTATTCTTGGGCTTCCTTCATGGCTCAACTGGAAAAGAATCTGCCTGCAATGCGCAAGACCTGGGTTCGATCCCTGGGTTGGGAAGAGCCCCTGGAGAAGGGAAAGGCTACCCACTCCAGTATTCTGGCCTGGAGAATTCCATGGACTGTATAATCCTTGGGTCACAAAGAGTCGAACACAACTGAGCGACTTTCACTTTCATATGTTCAAGGAGCATCATGGGAAAGAGGATGGTGGTGATGGGATGATTTTTAGGAAGAGGGAGAATATTTGTCTCTAAGTCTCAGTCATTTAGGGAGGAACAGTGCACCCATTTGCCCTTCTGCGGGGCACAATAGAAGTGATTTGTGAAGTTATTATTTTCTTTCTCTATTTTTAAAGAAATTTAAAAAAGTTAATTTAAATTTAATTACATTGTAGGAAAAACACTTAGCCTGAGACCTACCCTCTTAAATTTTTAAGTGAACATTATATGCTGTTGAATAGGGGCACATGGTTGTACAGCAGGCCTTTAGAGCTTGCGCTTCTTGCTTGATGGAAACTTTATGCTCATTGATTAGCTATTTCCTATCACAGGGAAGGCAATGGCACCCCACCCCAGTACTCTTGCCTGGAAAATCCAATGGACGGAGTAGCCTGGTGGGCTGCAGTCCATGGGGTTGCTAACAGTCGGACAGACTGAGCGACTTCACTTTCACTTTTCTCTTTCATGCATTGGAGAAGGAAATGGCAACCCACTCCAGTATTCTTGCCTGGAGAATCCCAGGGATGGGGGAGCCTGGTGGGCTGCCGTCTATGGGGTCACACAGAGTCGGACACGACTGAAGTGACTTAGCAGCAGCAGCAGCATTCCCCACCAGCCCCTGGCACTACCATTCCAGTCTTTGATGCTATGGATTTGACTGCTTTAGATAACTCATATAGATAGACTCATGCCATACCTGTCTTTCTGTGTGGTGCTGTGCTTAATCGCTCAGTTGTGTCCGACTCTTTGTGACCCAGTGGACTGTAGCCTGCCAGGGTCCTCTGTCCGTGGGGATTCTCCAGGCAAGAATACTGGAGTGGGTTGCCATGCCCTCCTCCAGGGGAGCTTCCCGACCCAGGGATGGAACCCAGGTCTCCCACATTGTGGGTAGATTCTTTACCATCTGAGCCACCGGGGAAGCCCATTTGTCTCTCTAGAACTGGCTTATTTTGTTTGGCACAGTGTTCTTAAGATTCATCTATGTTATTGTACATTGAATAATGCAATATTCCTTTTAAAGGATGACTAGTGTTCCATTTGGAAAAGGCAATAGCACCCCACTCCAGTACTCTTGCCTGGAAAATCCCATGGACGAAGGAGCCTGGTAGGCTACAGTCCATGGGGTCGCTAAGAGTCGGACACAACTGAGTGACTTCAGTTTCACTTTTCACTTTCGAGCGACTTCACTTTCACTTTTCACTTTCATGCACTGGAGAAGGAAATGGCAACCCACTCCAGTGTTCTTGCCTGGAGAATCCCAGGGAAGGGGGAGCCTGGTGGGCTGCCGTCTATGGGGTCGCACAGAGTCGGACACGACTGAAGCGACTCAGCAGCAGCAGCAGCAGTGTTCCACTGTGTGTGCGCCACATTTCTGTATCCATTCATTCACTGATGGACAGTTAAGTTGTTTCCACATACTGGCTATTGAGAAAAATGCTGCAAACCTAAGAGTGCTGATGTCTCTTTGAGATATTGATTTCAACTCTTTTGGATAAATACCCAGATGTGGGACAGCTGGATCAAATGGCAGTTCTCCTTTTAATTTTTTAAGGAAACTCTACCGTTTTCCACAGCAGCTGCACCGTTTGGCATTCCCACCAACAGTGCACAAGGGCTCCGACTTCCCCACACTCTCGCCAACGCTTGTCTTTTGCTCCCAGCCTTTTCTGGTTATGGTGACAGCGTCTGCTAATGGGTGCTTATGTGTGCAGAGCACGGTGCTAAGCATTTTATATACATTGCTTCTATAAATCCCGGCGCCAACCTTGAGAGGCGGGGACAATTGAGCTCACTTTACCGAAAAGAAACAGGCTCAGAGAGGTGAGGGGACTTATCCAAGGTCACACAGCTAGTTAATGCTAAACCTGGGGTGTGAATCCTGTTTCTCCAGCTCCAGAACGGACACACCCCAAGACATCTTCACACAGACTGCTGGCTAATATGCCCTCCTCCACACTGATAGAGAATTTGGTTCTGTGTGGATCATGGCAAACTGTGGAAAATTCTTAAAGAGGTGGGAATACCAGACCACTACACCTCTCTCCTGAGAAACCTGTATGTAGGACAAGAAGCAACAGTTACAACCAGACATGAAACGATGGACTGGTTCCAAACTGGGAAAAGAGTATGTCAAGGCTGTATATTGTCACCCTGCTTATTTAACTTATAT
>SJYX01015855.1:10392-33814 GCA_006410675.1 Oreotragus oreotragus
CTGCTTATTTAACTTATACGCAGAGTAAACCAGGAGAAACGCTGGGCTGGAAGAAGCATAAGCTGGAATCAAGATTGCTGGGAGAAATATCAATAACCTCAGATATGCAGATGACCCCACCCTTATGGCAGAAAGTGAAGAGGAACTAAAGAGCCTGTTGATGAAAGTGAAAGAGGAGAGTGAAAAAGTTGGCTTAAATCTCAACATTCAGAAAATAAAGATTTTGGCATCTGGTCCCATCGCTTCATGGAAATAGATGGGGAAACAGCGGAAACAGTATCAGACTTTATTTTGGGGGGCTCCAAAATCACTGCAGGTGGTGATTGCAGCCATGAAATTAAAAAATGTTTACTCCTTGGAAGGAAAGTTATGACCAACCTAGACAGGATATTAAAAAGCAGAGACATTACTTTGCCAACAAAGGTCCGTCTAGTCAAGGCTATGGTTTTTCCTGTGGTCATGTATGGATGTGAAAGTTGGACTGTGAAGAAAGCTGAGCACCGAAGAATTGATGCTTTTCAACTGTGGTGTTGGAGAAGACTCTTGGGAGTCCCTTGGACTGCAAGGAGATCCACCCAATCCATTCTGAAGGAGATCAGCCCTGGGTGTTCGTTGGAAGGACAGTTTAGTTTCTGCTAAAGCTGAAACTCCAGTACTTTGGCCACCTCATGTGAAGAGTTGACTCATTGGAAAAGACTCTGATGCTGGGGAGGATTGGGGCCAGGAGGAGAAGGTGACGACTGAGGATGATATTGCTGGATGGCATCACCGACACTGTGGACAAGAGTTTGGGTGAACTCCAGTGGTTGGTGATGGACAGGGAGGCCTGGCATGCTGTGATTCATGGGGTTGCAAAGAGTCAGACATGAGTGAGCGACTGAACTGAACTGAAGTGAACTGAACCCACAGATCGTAAATGGAAAGGACAGTAATCAAAGTAATAATAAACTTTGAGCACTTAGTGCTTTGCAGTACTATCTGAATTTAAACTCAGATGTCTAAATATGAAAGCATCCCTTTTACTAATACACTATACTGTTGTGCTGAGGAGGAAGAGAAGAAGGAAGGCAGAAGAAGAAGTCGGAAAGGTGTAGCAACAGCGGGCAAGTACTGGAGTGGCATCCTGAATTCCACACTCTGTGGCTGCACACATGGCCCAACGCAGCATGTACTGGACAATTACAGTTTCAAATCCTAGGTGCTGTATGTGACATGCTGCCTAGTGTGTAAGAAGTGATGCGGTCCCCATTTTCCTAGAGCTTACACTTTAGTAATGGAGAAGAGCAAAAGGCACAGAAGGACATAGAATCGGGGATGGGGCTTCTTCACCAGGCAAGTGTTGTCTGAAGTGTTCTCTGAAGGATGCTATGCTGTGCTTTGCTTAGTCACTCAGTCATCAGTGCTAATCAGAGAGGGCAGGGAAGAGCCTTGGAGCAATGGAACTAGCATGAGCAATGCCCCGCTTCATGTGAAAGAGGAGGTTTATTATAACAGTGCAAGGGAAGTTCCCAGCACAGTTCCTGGCACATAGTAATGGTTAATCATATTAACAGTGTTGATGACAGAGGCAGTAATGGTGATGATGACAATGGCGATGGTGATGACGGGGGTAATAGAGGTGGGAGGTGATGTTGCTGGTGATGGTGGGGGTGGTGATGATTATGGTGGTAGTGGCTTCTACAAGAAATATCTCCTTCCAAATTATTGCCCTTAGATTTCCTTAACCAGTAGAGCTCAGTAGCTGAAATTTACTCTTTTTTCCCAGGTTCTGGGTCACTCTTTGGTGAAGATTTTTATTCAAAGTTGATTTCCTTAAGGGCAGAAAAGAAAAGGGAATAGGAAGAAGGAATAGAAGTCTAGATCGTGGACCTCTGACCAGTATTTATTTTATTTGTAAATCATATCAAGTATCAAGTATCATATCATATCAAGTATCAGCGGGCTTATTGATTTAATCTTCACAAATAAAAGAAAAAAAACATAGATGATCTATCACTCAATAGTTTCTCCAGAGAAATATTGATCAGTGCCAGTTTCTCCGGAGAAAAATCTAATGAAAGCAATTAGATATTTATCCATAGAACAAAGAAAACAATATTTCCTTCAGAGTAAACAATACCTCTTTCAAACCCATGCCCCTTTCAGACCAGTTCTGAGCAATCATTGCTAATAGCAATGTCTTTTAACAGTCATGCAAATGGTATGGAAATCACGGTCGATGCTGTTTCCCAGTTCTCTTTCATGTTTACCAGTCATCTCAGATAGGTGGGCACTTATTTGAAACACTTTGAAATGCTATGCAAAATATGCAGCGAAATAGTTTGCATGGATGATTAAATCTTTATCTGTGACCTTCACCTCTTTCTACAGCTGCTATACATATAACGGGGTTCAAAAGATGAGAGAAGCTCACAGCTGTAAACGCTGAATTCCCACACCCAAAACATTTTCATAAAAGCCAAATAAAAGCACATAGAAAGGCACGGTTGCTCACCTTCATTTTCTTTTAAGTAGTTTGGTTATTTTCTATTAGAGTTCACCTGGTTTTTTATTTCCAGTAGGCTATTGCCTGAAGAAGGAGAAAACAATCATTGCAATCATGAACTGGAGAAACCACCATCTTCCTACTAGTGCATGGGAAGTAAATTAATTCTTTAAAGCAGAAGTTCTAGGAGGAGCAAAGCTCCACCTAAATCCTGAAATTGTGTGAACATATGCGTAGGTCCTGGCCTTCCCAGGTGATGTTAGTGGTAAATAAACCACCTGCCAATGCAGAAGACTTGAGAAACTCAGATTCTGTGGGTTCAATTCCTGGGTCAGGAAGACCCCCTAGAGGAAGGCATGACAACCCTATCCTGTCCATAACCGCAGAAGAATCATTAAATCCATGGCTCAGCAGTGTCCTCCTCTTGCTGTTCTTTCCCTGGGCAACTTTTAAGCACGTAGAAAGATATTTTAGAAGTGCAGCATCTCTGTTTAATTGCTCATAAATTAAATCTGAGCAATGTGATGTACAGTAAGTATAAAAATGATATGGATGTAAAATAATGTCAATAGGATAAAATGATCACTTGTCCAACCATCAGAAAATATCACCAAGAAAGGTACTGGACAAACTGGAGTAGAAAACTATTTAAAAATTTTTGCAATTATTATTTTAAAAAATTTCAAAACCTCAGTGTGTGTGTGGATTATGGTGTGATATCCCTGGGACAAAGTTCTTTTCAGTTGACATACAAGACAGGAATTTGAGTGCTGTAGAAAAATCACCACATTTGCTGATATCATCTTTTTTCCAATTGTCATGGTCTGTGAATTTTCGGAGTCATAATTTCTTTTCCCGCACTTAGTGCTTATATGCCTTGCTCATTTTTTCCAGTGATCCTCATCCTTCGGTGGTTATAAGCCTGAATGTCCTCCAAGGTGGGATGCTATGGAGGATAACTGAATTTATGTGTACTTTTAACTGGTAACCTATACTGCAGAGCTAAACTAGCAGTTCTGCCACAAAAGGAAATGCTGGAGGGAAGGGAGTAGTTGCTTATTTGTTTATTTAAGGTGCTATGATTTACTCACCTCCAGGGATGTTTGAGCAAACTCCAGGAGATAGTGAAGGACAGGGAAGTCTGGTGTCTAGGATGCCGTGGAGTCAGACACAGCTGAGCAACTGAACAATAAGGGGTGTAAATGAATGCCTTGGATTCTTTCCCTACTTTTGTGTTTAAGAAGCTCAGTTGTGTCTGACTCTTTGTGACCCTATGGACTGTACAGTCCATGGAATTCTCTAGTACTGGAGTGGGTAGCCTTTCCCTTCTCCAGGGGATCTTCCCAACCCAGGGATCGAATCGAGGTCTCCCACACTGCAGGTGAATTCTTTACCATTTAAGCCACCAGGGAAGCCCAAGAATACTAGAGTGAGTAGCCTACTCCTTCGCTAGTGGATCTTCCCGACCCAGGAATCGAACCAGGGTCTCCTGCACTGGAGGCGGATTCTTTACCAACTGAGCTATCAGACCAAAGTAAACAATTTCAGTGAGCTTTTACTAATTAATGATGTGCTTTTTATGATGTCTGTTGAGGCAGGGGTCCACAACTTCTGAATGGGGATTGGTACCTACTGTCAGATCAGCAAGGACATTAGATTAGAAATAAAGTGCATGATAAATGTAATGTGTTTGAATCATCCTGAAACCACCCCTCACCCCTCACCCGTTTCAGACTGTGGAAAAACTGTATTCCACGAAACCAGTCCCTGTGCCAAAAACGTTGGGGACCACTGTAGGTGAATCACCATGGTATGCCTCTGTAAAATAATAGAAAAGAGCTGTCTCTAAGGGAGAAAAGAAAGAGGGGGAGGAGGAGGAGAATTGGAAGAAGAAAAAGAGGAGTGGGAGAGGGAGGAGGGGCAGAGAGGAGGATGGCTGAAGGATATCTTTTTGCAAAACAGCCTTTGAAGAACACCCTGGGCCAGTATACACTAACATCTTGGAGCTAAATCTCTCTCTCTGTGGAGAGGAGAAGCAGAAAACGAGAGAAAGAAGCCCGGTGAGAGGGCTGAGTTCTGTCAGTGGCGTTCTGGTGGAGTCGTCTTGCGGAAACATAGACAGGGCTCCCAGGAGTGCTGGGCTGAGCACTGAGACTATGTTCAGGGAAATTGTTTCTCTAAAGCAAGTGTTCTCCACTGCTGGGCGTACACACCGAGGAAACCAGAATTGAAAGAGACACGTGTACCCCAGTGTTCATCACAGCACTGTTTATAATGGCCAGGCCATGGAAGCAACCTAGATGTCCATCAGCAGACGAATGGATAGGAAAGCTGTGGTACATATACACCATGGAGTATTACTCAGCCATGAAAAAGAATACATTTGAATCAGTTCTAATGAGGTGGATGAAATTGGAGCTGATTACACAGAGTGAAGTAAGCCAGAAAGAAAAACACCAATACAGTGTCCTAACACATCTATATGGAATTTAGAAAGACGGTAACGATAACCCTGTATGCAAGACAGCAAAAGAGATACAGATGTATAGAACAGTCTTTTGGAGTCTGTGGGAGAGGGAGAGGGTGGGATGATTTGGGAGAATGGCATTGAAACATGTATACTATCATGTAAGAAACAGATCGCCAGTCTAGGTTCGATGCAGGATACAGGATGCTTGGGGCTGGTGCACTGGGATGACCCAGAGCGATGGGATGGGGAGGGAGGTGGGAGGGGCGGTTCAGGACTGGGAACATGTGTACACCCTTGGCAGATTCATGTTGATGTATGCCAAAACCAATACAGTATTGTAAGTAAAATAAGTAAAATTTTAAAAATAAATAAATAAAGCAAGTGTTCTAAGGGAGTGTGTGCTCAGAGACTTGCGCTGGTGGTTCTTAGCTGCTCAGTCATGTCCAACTGTATGTGACCCCATGGGGTGTAGCCGACCAAACTCATCTGTCCACGGGATTTTCCAGGCAAGAATACTGCAGCGTGTTGCCGTTTCTTTCTCCAGGGGATCTTCTCCACCCAGAGATCGAACCCATGTCTCCTGCGTCTTCTGCATTCTTTACAGATTCAGGCAGGAGATTCTTTACCACCGAGTTACCATGGAACCTCATAAGACTTAGATGCACTTTTTTTTTTTTGCCCCGGCGAGAGGAGACATAGCTTCCTTGAGATATTTAATGTAGTCCACAACTTCAAAAAACATGTTAAAACAAATTGCTTAGGGGCAGGGCTTCCCAGAACCACTCTTTCCAGAAGCATCGAGGTTGCACTGCTCCTCCTAAGTCCTGATTTCATCAGCAGGGAAAGAAGCAACATGTAGGGGTGTTGGAGCAGCTTTTTCCTGAGTCTGAAATCTATGGAGCTTAAATCCATAGCCTTGGTCTCCTTAAGCGCATGTCCTAACAAGAACAGAATTTAGACGGGCTGCATGTATATGGGAGCACATCTTCTCTATTTGCTCTGTTATTTGTTCTTCACACACCTTTGGAGATAAGCAGGTCGCCTTACCATCAGTTTCCATTCACGGAACAGGAAATTGAGGGCCGGAGAGCTAAAGCAACTGGTTTAAGTTTACGAGCGGTAGTGACCTACGGAGCTGAGAATCTAGGCTTCCGACTCCTAGGCCAGTCTGTTGTACCGCAGCCCTCTGCCCCCAGTTTTTATCACGGGCAGGCATCCAAAGAAGGGCAAGACATGTCTGCCCACAAGGAAGTTAAAATCTAAGCACAGTTCTGTTTTGTTTTCCTCCCAGTGGCAAAAAGATGTTTTTAATCCCCTCCACTCAACCCTGCACGTGTCGCTGTTACGTGCCCTGCCCTTTCTCAGAGGTAGGCTGAATCAAAACCGTTTAGAGGGAAGCTTTGCTCTTGCCAGACAGCAAGAAAGTGGCCAGAGCTTACGCTGCCGCAAAACTCCGGGTAGATGAGAAAAACAAACAATACTCCTCATCACATTTTTAAAGATAGATTTTGTTTGAAAGAATAGGGTCAGAATCTTGCTGAGAAGGCAAATAACCTTCCTTTAGTAAACATGTAATGTACAAATTATTATTTATTAGAAATCTGTTTATTTACTCGAATTTGTGATCGAAAGTCTTATTAGCTCTTTGCAGTTTGGGAGGTGGGGGGTTGTTGCTTTACCTCTCCTTGCATCTTCACTTCTTTCCACCTAACTGTGCCATGTACACTCAATTTGGGCAGGATGTACTTCTGTGATTCTTGGTTTGGGGTTTGGACCTGTGACTTGTTTTTGCCAATAAGGCCAATGTCATACTGTACCCATCCAGGGACAGAGCCTCAAGAGGCCTTACGTTAGGGTTCCTTGTCCTTCTGCCGTCACCTTGAGAAGACGATGCAGACTAGCCCACTGGAACCAGGAAAAGAAAGGCTGGATCTTTGGGATGGAGCCACACCAAGCAAGTCATCCCAGCTGGGCAGAGTCTACATTAACTAAACCCCCCAAAAGGCACCTCTCTGAAGGCGTCTCCAAGGCCAAACCATCAGCTTGTTACAAAGTTCTTTTTCATAACCCGTCATGTATTTTTGGTCCCAACCCAGCAGATTCAATTTTAGTTGAACTTTCCTGTTTAATTTTTCTTTTATTTTTTATTTTTATTTGACTTTACAGTACTCTATTGGTTTTGGCATACATCAGCAAGGAGGACCTTAGTTCCCTGATCAGTTTATGGAACTCACACCTCCTGCATTGGAAGCGTGGAGTGTTAACCACTGGACCGCCAGGGAAGTCCCTGTTGAATTTTAATTAAAAAGCTTCAACTCTCCGAGTTTCTTTTACCTGCAGGAAGTTCTGGCCCAATTATGTTTTGTTTTGTTTTTTTTTCTCTTGCAAGATATTTTGCTTTACAATATTGTCCTGGTTTCTGCTAATCAACATGAATCAGCCACAGGTGTACATGTATGCATTACAGATATACCTCAGAAATACTGTGGATTCTGTTTCAGACCACTATAATAAATCAACTATTACCAAAAACACAGGTCACGTGAATTTTTTGCTTCCCCAGTGCTTCCCAGGTCCCCCTACTTAAGGATGGTGAAAACATTTATACATGTATGGCAAAGAGCCTTGCATCAACCAGGGTTCCATGACAGAAGTAAGCTCCACAGAATGTTATTTGAGAGACTATTTTTTCAATTGTCTTGAGGGAATACAGCTAATACTCTAGTGCTATTGTTGGTGCATAGAACTTTCAGACTTAAATCTCTCACAAAACCCCAATCAAGAAGGGCTTCCCTCGTACCTCAGCTGGTAAAGAATCCACCTGCAATGCAGGAGACCCCAGTTCAATTCCTTGGTTGGGAAGATCTGCTGGAGAAGGGATAGGCTACCCACTCCAGTATTCTTGTGCTTCCCTGGTGGCTCAGCTGGTAAAGAATCTGCCTGCAATGTGGGAGACTTGAGTTCGATCCCTGGGTTGGAGAATCCCATGGACTGTATAGTCTATAGGGTTACAAAGAGTTGGACATGACTGAGCGACTTTCAGTGACAAATCTGATCTGACTTAAATCCATATTTCTTCTTTTAATGCCCAATCCTGTTGTTCTTATTCTATTGTCTCAGCTTTCATCTGCTGTTGGCCATAACAGTATGATCCATACTGTGCACATATCCACTGCATTTATTTATACATTTATGGTTGCTCAAAATTCTCTAAGTACAAATTTCAAATCTAGGATGATTTCCCAGATGGTTCGGCTGTCCTTCCAGTAGGTTGGCAGGGATTACACTTCCATGATCTCTTAAAGTTAGATGTGCCATGTGTTAATAACTTCCTTTGGTAGAAGCAATGAGCATCCTTTTCAAGCAGAGTCTGTAAGAGCTTGTGCATACTTCACCGTGTTCTCTTTTCCTGCCTCAACAAACACAGACTCACATTTTGAGATAGAACTTGCGTCCTGGAGTAGCTAAAATGAATAGAATGAGGTCTTACCACCTCACATTGACGATGCATGATGGGTGCAAAAAAGACACGTTTGTGTTCAGCCACCGAAATTTTTGTGTTGTTTGTTACTGCAGCACAACTTTACTTATCCTACCTGCTTCTTCCAAAAATGCTCTGCAAAATTCCTACCCCTGTTTACTTACAAACCAGGAATGATTTATCTTCGCTGGTTTTAGTGATCTTGCTTTGTGACTCCTCTCTTCTGAACAAATCATGTTTTCTGAATCTGCTAACTCTGTCTTCTACCGTCAATGGTATGAAGAGGTCTGTGTCTATTTCAGAATGCAGGGCTCTGGGACTAGTCTATCCTAGGTATAGCAATAAGGGAGTGAAGTGTATGGAGCAAATTTTAAAACAGCTTATTACTGTTCAGTCACTCAGTCATGTCCCACTTTTTGTGACCCCATGGACTGCAGCATGCCAGGCTTCCCTGTCCTTCATCATTTCCTGGAGTTTGCTCAAACTCATGTCCATTAAATCAATGATGTCATCCAACCATCTCATTCTCTGTTGCTCCCCTCTCCTCCTTTCCTCAATTTTTCCTAGCATTGGGGTTTTTTTTCCAATGAGTTGGCTCTTCAGATCAGGTGGCCAAAGTATTGGACAGTAATACAACCAACTAAAATTCAGTGTGTTTTTAATTATCATCTTGTGGCTGAGTGCAAGATGGCTTAAATGTGCTCATTAGGTGCAAGAACTTTACCAGCAACAAATGTCCAAACCAGCTTGGATGCAGGAATTCATTCATTTTCTCAGCACCTCTTAGGTGCAATACCCAGTGCTCTGCACTGCAGATGAAGTATCCAGCAGCACTGACACAGTCCCTGTCCTTGTGGATTTTACACTCAGGGTGCAGGGATAGAATCCAGCAAGGGTACAAGTTAGGATGAAGGGCATTGCTATTCCTTTTTGAGAGGATAATGTTTGAGTCAGATTGAATGATAAGGAGGAGGCAGCAGTGGAAGATCTAGACGAGCATTCCAGGTGCAGTGAAAGTCAGTGCAAGAATCCTGAATCAAGAACACGGCCGTATCTGAAGCACTGTGGGTGAGGTGGTATCTGGAGACAGATGGCGAAAAAAAGGGCCAGGAGTCAGCACTGTGCAGAATCTCACAAACCATGGTAAGGAGTCTGGATTTTAATCTGGTTGCAAAGGGGAAGAACTGGAGAGCTTTAAGCAGGAGAGTATATAATTTCATAAAGAAAGACCTCTGTGGCTGCCATGTAGAGTATAGAGAGGCAAGAAGGGGAGCAGAAACCACTTCGGGGGCTGTTGCCTTGGTCCGAGTGAGGGGTGATCATGACTTTGATGAAAGTCCTAGCAGTGGTCAAATTCAAGAACTGTCTTGGAAGTATCTCGGATACCTCTTGGATATGACTCACTGGTTTGGATAGTGGCTGTGATGAAAGACAGGACATGTAAATGACTCCTAGTTAAAATGATGGATTAAACAATTGAGTGGGTGATGAGCGTCAATTATTGAGACATTTTCTTCTTAGCTTATGCTCCACAAACCCAGAGAAAGAAAAATGAATCCCCTTTCCCCAACTAATCTTGTGCTGAAAAAAAAAATACACTAAAGAAATAGGATGAAAGAATTCTTTTTCAGTTAATTAACATTCTCATATTATTTAAGCTACTGAGCAATGCTAGTGGTAAAGAATCTACCTGCCAGTGCAGGAGATACAAGAGACGAGGGGTCAGTCCCTGGGTTGGGAAGATCCCCCTGGAGAAGGGCATGGCAACCCACTCCAGTAATTTTACCTGGAAAATCCCACGGACACAGGAGCCTGGTGGGCTGCAGTTCACGGCATCACAAAGAGTAGGACATGACTGAATGACTAAGCGTGCACACACACACATACACACACACACGCATTATTCTAGCTACTGAAGAGTATCATACACCAATCTTCTGGAATCACCATCCCAGGGCATCCAGGACTGAACTCAGACAAGCAATTTGATTGGCCCATGGTGACATGATGCTTCTATTTCAGAGTTGAACTTGGGATCTGGGTGTTGGTGCCCAGATCCTGAGGTCTGCTTGTCTACTGGCCCCTAAGCCCTGGAGGGCACCATGCTGTGCAGAAACCATTCTATGAGCTGATAAAAAGCTCACATGGCTGGGCCTTGGGTCAGAGGGTTGTGTAACACAGTCCACAATGGCAACGGAAGTAAGACTAGAAGCCAGAAAATATATGTCAGTGTGGTCTGACCCCTTGCTGGGTTCACATGAAAAGCCCGTTTGCTTTCCAGAAAGCAGTGGTACAGACCATTGTTCCTGTTCACGAGCTCTCTGGGGCAGTTCTTCAAGGACACAGTCCCCTCTTGCACTAGACATTATTTTAAAAGTAAACAACACAAGATACCACTATTTAAAGAAAGTCTGTGGCTCTAACATCCTTCTCAGAAACATTTTATTGTTGCACAAAAAAAGACCTCATTACAAAGAGTTTTATTCATAGATTTACAAAGAAGGTGGAGACCATGGGTGGTCTGGCCATACCTAGGAGGCAGAATTAACTAGCTCCAGTCTCAAAAGGCAGCAGTGAATTCCAGAACAGATTTCTGCTATGAAAATCGACTTTTGCCTGCTACAAGCTTATAAGAGAATCCTCACACGTCTAATCCTGTGTAATGATTTGAGAAAAGCACAGTATTCACTGTAACTGTGCCATCACTACAGTCTGCAGTTTAACAAATTACTGTGTCGATTTCCCTTTTCACTGCGTCTTTCGAGCATGGTGCCCAAAGCTTAAGGGTGGTGGGGTCCTGGGTTGATCCCTTACGCTTTAGCCCACTCCCCCTGGGTGTGTTGAAGGCATCTCCGCCACCTAGTTTATGGCAAATCTCTGATTGAGTCATTGCTATAGGATGAAGAAAAATCTCAAATCATGGACTCACGCTAATGCAATGTCAGATGGAGCCACAGATCATATCAGTGCAATTCACAGCAGTGATAACATGTGGAGGACACATATGCACATCATACACACAGTACCTACACCAAACAAGGTCTACCATCTAGCAGACAGAATATCATAGAGGTTAGGTGCTTGGACTCTGGAGCTGAACTGCCCAAGTTCAAGCTCCACTTCTCTCACTTATTAGTTGTATACATAAAGCCTTGGCAAGTCTGTTAAATGGGGGGACAACAGAGTATAATTCATAGGTAGCTGAAATGGTTAAATGAATTAAAACACAAGAAGATGTGGTGTGTAAACACAATGGAATATTACTCGGTCATAAAAAAGGAATGAAATTGGGTTTATTTGTAGCGATGTGGATAGACCAAGGGACTGTCAAACAGAGTGAAGGAAGTCAGAAAAAGAAACACAAATATTGTATTAACACACATATGTGGAATCTAGAAAAATGGTACAGATGAAACTACTTGCAGGTCAGAAATAGAGACGGAGACATAGAGAGTAGACATGTGGTCCTGGCAGGGGGACGAGGGAGTGGAATGAATTGGAAGATTGGGGTTGACATATATACACACTACTGTGTGTGAATAAATAGCTAGGGGAAGCTGTATAGCACAGAGAGCTCCGTTTGGTGCTCTGGGATGACTACAAAGGTGGGATGGGTGAGGGTGGGAGGGAGGCTCAAGAAGGACAGGATATGAGTACACATAGCACTGATTCACTTTTGTTGTATAGCGGAAACTGACATGACACTGTAGAGCAACTATACCCCAATTAAAAAATTAAAAAGATTAAAAGCTAAAAGAAACCAAAAAACCTTCACATAAATGACAGAACAGCACACTGGCAAAGAGAGGGTACTATGTAAACATCTACTATTGATATGATCATCCTGCACTTTTTTTGTCCAAGGTCACATGTAGTATTTATTTTGTTACTCCGGATGCCATCTGAGATCATTTTAAGGGAAGATAGGAGAAAAACATGTGTTGAGCCTCCATTACATACCCCCAACTGCTCTAGAGACTGTACGTGCTCTGTCTCAAAGTCTGAAATATTCCTCCCACAGCAGCAGCCCACGATCAAAGTTGGGAAAAGGTATGGTTTGATCCAGGCACTTAGCACAGCCTTGCAACAACCCATCCTCCATTCAGAACCTGGTTCTGCCACTTACGGCGTGACCTTGGACAAGTTACATTAGCCCTCTGAGTCCTCATTTCCTTACCTACTATTGTAAAAGAGGCATAAAAACTTATTTTCATAAGAAGAATCTAGCAAGTTTATATATGTATATTAAGGTGGCTGGAACACACACCAAAATAAAAGAATGAACAAATGTAACGGAACAGAAACAGACTCACAAATACAGAGACCAAACTAGGGATTACCAGAAGCAAGAGAGGTGGGGTGAAGGGCTAAACAGGTGAAAGGGATTAAGAGACATAACTACTAGGTATAAAATAAGTTACAAGCATGCAATGTACAGCACAGGAGATATATATAATAGTCAATATTTTATAGTAACTTTGTATAGAGCTGAAGCTACAAAAATATTGAATTACTATGTTATACACTTGAAATTAATATAATATTGTAAGTCATCTGCTGCTGTTGCTGCTGCTGCTAAGTCGCTTCAGTTGTGTCTAACTCTGCAACACCATAGACAGCAGCCCACCAGGCTCCACCATCCCTGGGATTCTCCAGGCAAGAACACTGGAGTGGGTTGCCATTTCCTTCTCCAATCCATGAAAGTGAAAGTGAAAGTGAAGTCGTGTCCGACTCTTCACGACCCCATGGACTGCAGCCTACGAGGCTCCTCCATCCTTGGGATTTTCCAGGCAAGAGTACTGGAGTGGGGTGCCATCACCTTCTCCGTGTAAGTCATTTATATTTCCATAAAAAATAAATGAAAAAAATGTCTGGCACAGTGCAGATTCTTAAAAGTAATGTTGCTCCTATAATTACTTGTCAGCTTCTCCCTCCCAGGAACTGGTAGCTTCCCTTGGGAAACCTCAAGGACAATCATCATCTTACTTTTTAAACATGATTTATTATCATTCTTTCATAGAAAAAAACATAACATTTTATATCATTACATGTAGAATTCCTGCTCCATAAAACACTCTCTTCCATATCCTGCCCTCAAATAGCCAAAATTATTAATGAAATGAATGATATTGCCTTTAACTTTGTTCAGAAGATATGTATTTTCTTGCCATGTATGTGATTCTATTTGCTATTTAGTGTTGCCATATTGGGCTTCCCTGGTGGCTCAGATATAAAGAATCTGCCTGCAATGTGGGAAACCTGGGTTCTCTCCCTAGGTTGAGATGATCCCCTGGAGAAAGGAATGGCTACCCACTCTGGTAATTTTTTTAAATTAACTAAATTATTTTAACTGGAGGATAATTTCTTTACACTATTGTGGTGGTTATTGCCATACATCAACATGAATCACCCATGGATACACATGTGTCTCCTTGTCCTGAAACCCCCTCCCACTTCCCATCTCCCTCTCCACCCCATCCCTCTGGGTTGTCCCAGAGCACTGGCTTTGAGGGGCCTGCTTCATGCATTGAACCTGCACTGGTCATCTATTTTACACGTGGTAATATACATGTTCCAATGCTATTCTCTCATGTCATCCCACCCTTGCCTTTTTCCACAGAGTCCAAAAATCTGTTCTTTACATATGTGTTTCTTTCGCTGCCTTGCATATAAGATCATCGTTACCATCTTTCTAAATTCCATATATATGCAATAATATACTGTATTGGTGTTTCTCTTTCTGACTTACTTCACTCTCTGTAATAAGCTCCAGTTTCATCCACCTCATTAGGACCGACTCAAATGTATTCTGTTTTATAGCTAAGTAATATTCCATTGTGTATAAGTACCACAACTTCCTTATCCATTCTTCTGCTGATAGACATCTAGGTTGCTTCCATGTCCCAGCTATTGTAAACAGTACTGCAGTGAACACTGGGGTATATGTGTCCCTTTCAGTTCTGGTTTCCTTAGTGTGTATTGCCGGGTCATATGGCGGTTCTGGTTTCAGTTTTTTAAGGAATCCTTGTACTGTTCTCCATAGTGGCTGTACCAGTTTGCATTCCCACCAGGAGTGTAAGAGGGTTCCCTTTTCTCCACACCCACTCCAGCTTCTATTGTTTGTAGACTTTTTGATGGCAGCCATTCTGACCAATGTAAGATGATACCTCATTGTAGTTTCGATTTGCATTTCTCTAATGATGCTAAAGCTGAAACTCCAATACTTTGGCCACCTCATGCGAAGAGTTGACTCATTGCAAAAGACTCTGATGCTGGGAGGGAATGGGAGAAGGAGGAGAAGGGGACGACAGAGGATGAGATGGCTGGATGGCATCACCGACCCAGTGGACATGAGTTTGGGTGAACTCTGGGAGCTGGTGATGGACAGGGAGGCCTGGCGTGCTGCGATTCATGGGGTCGCAAAGAGTCAGACACGACTGAGTGACTGGACTGAACTGAACTGAACTGAATAATGTCACTCCAGTATTCTTGCCTGGAGAATCCCACAGACAGAGGAGCCTGGTGGGCTATAGTCCACGAGGTCCTGAAGAGCTGGACACAACTGAGTGACTAATAGCAAACAAACAACAAACACAGTGAAAGAAAAAAATTAATTCTTGTTATATTTCCAACAGGCATATGCTGACTTACTCTATGTTCACAGTTCAGCCTGACAGCTTTGATAGTTTCCTTTTACTTCCCCTGTAGCTTTTTTTTTTAAATCAAAGAAGAAGCATTAATTAAGACGGAATGATGACCAACGCCTCGAGATGACTGGGAGTGAGAGCTGTTCTGGTCATCTGTCGGGGCTTGTCCTGTTCATTCTAAAATCTGTCTATGGCTTTGTCAACCAAATCTTAAGGCTTTGAGGGATGCACGTCTTATGATTCTGAAGATGGGAGGGCTGTAAGACAGCAGCTCCTCCAAAGAGCTAGGCTAGGTATTTCGGTACCCCTGGCCCTTCCTTTCGGTTCCAGGCAGCAGTGGGGAAGTGCAATTACACAATATACTAAGCTAAGGACCTCAGACCTACAAACACACCTCTAAGACAGAGGAGCCTGGTGGGCTATAGTCCACGAGGTCCTGAAGAGCTGGACACAACTGAGTGACTAATAACAAACAAACAACAAACACAGTGTAAGAAAAAAATTAATTCTTGTTATATTTCCAACAGGCATATGCTGACTTACTCTATGTTCACGGTTCAGCCTGACCGCTTTGATAGTTTCCTTTTACTTCCCCTGTAGCCTTTTTTTTTTAATCAAAGAGGAAGCATTAATTGAGACAGAAAGACGGAATGATGACCAACACCTCGAGATGACTGGGAGTGAGAGCTGTTCTGGTCATCTGTTGGGGCTTGTCCTGTTCATTCTAAAACCTGTCTATGGCTTTGTCAACCAAATCTTAAGGCTTTGAGGGATACACGTCTTATGATTCTGAAGATGGGAGGGCTGTAAGACGGCAGCTCCTCCAAAGAGCTAGGCTAGGTATTTCGGTACCCCTGGCCCTTCCTTTCGGTTCCGGGCAGCAGTGGGGAAGTGCAATTACACAATATACTAAGCTAAGGACCTCAGACCTACAAACACACCTCTATTTACCATAGCCTGGCACCGACCAGGGACTGGCCACAGCCTATCAGGTCAGTTGGTGTCACTGATGATTATATGCATTGGTGTTGCACTGAGTGGCAGAAAGTGCCAGAAGTCCAAGCAGACTAATAGTAGGTTGAGATTGGAGAAAACTGGCATCAGAACAGCATGTCCTTGGCAGCACAAGTGGCCCTCGGAGGTCAGAGGGAAGAAGACAGCAGGGACAAGGCGTGGGCCTGGACACAGGCAACACTCCGTGCTCCTTACTGAGTGCTCACTGAAGAGCCGCTTTTCAGCCTCTCAAGCATGACACGCCCTTCTGATGACCCAAATCACTGGGGCTCCTTGCCCCGGCAGGACTGCTAAATACTGAAGTCATAGTCAAGCCAATCAGGAATTCACTCCTTTAACAAATATTTATTGAGTGCCTACTATAAAAACAAAAGATGTCAAATTTCCATGACCATGGTGTTTACGTTCTAGCAAGGGGAGACAGATAATAATAAATATCACTTAGTAACAATAAAATAATATTAAATAAAATAATATATTTTATTTTAATATATATTTATTTTAACATATTTAATATATTTTATTTTTATATATTTTATATATTATATTTATATTCATAAAATATTTTATATATAATATATTTGTTTTTATATTTTAATATATTTAAGTAATATATTTTATTTTTATTTATAATAATAAATAACAAAAATCATTTAGCATATTAGAGATTAAAAGCGCTCAGGGAGGATTTCCCTGGTAGCACAGTGGATAAGAGTCCGCCTGCTGAATCAGGGAACATAAGCTCCATCCCTGGCCTGGGAGGATCCCATATGCTGCAAAGTGCGTAAGCCTGTGCGTCACAGCTAGTGAGCCTGTGTGCTGCAATTAGTAAAGCCTGCACACTCGGGGCTTGTGCTCCCCAACAAGGGAAGCCCTGCAACAAAGAGTGACCCCTGCTCTCTGCAACTAGAGAAGGCTCCCACACAGCAATGAAGACCCAGCACAGCCAAAACGAAAATAAATAATTTTTTTAAGTGATAAGGGAAATGAAAAAGGAATACAGGGTGAAGGGGACTGGGAGTATGGTGGGAGGTCGAAAGTTCTAAACACAGTGATCAGGGTAAGTCTCATTGTGAAGACGATCTTTGAGAAAATACTTTAAGAACTGAGGGAGTAAGCCATGCAGTCACTTGAGGCAAGAGAGTGGCCAGAACTGCCAGAGCAAAGATCCTGAGGCAGAGGGAGCTCACAGGAGGACAGGAAGCAAAGGAGCGAGCAGCAGGAAGTGATGTCACAGAGGGAACGGGGCAGCTGGCCAGACCACAGAAGGCTGTAAGGACTTTAATTTTCATTGGGTGACATGTGGGGCCATGCAGGCTTTTGAACAGAGGAGTGATATCATCTGACTAACTTTTTAGAAAGATTAAAAGGCTGTTGCACTAATCCAGGTAAGATGCCAAGGCAGCTCAGACCAGAGTGGTGGCAGCAGAGATGATGAGAAGAGATCAAATTCTGCATAATTTTCTTTAAAAAAATTTTTTTTGCAGTCTAGCTGGTTTACAATGTGGGTTAGTTACATATGTACAGCAAAGTCAATCAGTCATACATATATCCACTCGTTTTTAGATTCTTTCCCCAACAGGCCACTATAGAGAAATTCTGCATAATTTCTAGACTAGGATTTCCTGATGGATTGAAGAAGACTGGGAAATGGCTACCAGGTTTTTGTCCTGGACAGTTAGAAGACTGAAGTTGCCATCAGCTCATATTTGGAAGGAGCAGGTTTGGGGGAAGATCAGAAGCTCAGTTTGGGATATGACAGGTTTGAGACGGTTGTGAGACGTGCTGGGGGAAGTATAGACCTTGAGCAATGAGCCTGGAGTTCAGGAGAGAGGCTGCACCGGGGGTTTCTAAAGGAGGGAGGCTGCAGAGTCTCGGATGGGGCACTTCAGCTTTTCAGGTGTCCAGGAGGAGAAGGGACTGACAAAAGAGCTGAAGGACTGACCACGGAGGCAACTTCCTGCCGAGCAAGACACAGAGGCTTCCCCACTGGCAGGACGGGGACTGCTGGCTAGGCTGTCTTTCCAATTTGAGATGTGTGATTGGGGTGATGTGATGTGATCCTTGTGTCTGGCTGGTGGTGGGTTCATGGAGGCTGTGGGGGTGGGGAAAGCAGCCTGGATTATATTTGTGGGGGTGTGTGTTAGCATATTAGGATTATGTGGCTGGGTGGACTCACATGACCCAAGAGATAGACCCTCACGGCCAGGGAAGCCCTCTGGGTAAGGCTGCAGGCGCATCTCCTTCCATTTAACAGAGGGGGAAGCATTTTGCTTTACATTTTGTCAGTGGAGATAAAAACTGTAGAAAAAAATTTTTTTAATAAATTAAAAAAAATTTTAATATATATTTTGCAAAATAAATTTACAAAGAAATAATTTCCCAATCACTTGTGAATATGAAACCTATGAGACATAAATGGTCCACAGGAGCCTTTTCTTCTGAATTCACTGTATCCAACTCTTCTTCAGAGAAGGGGATTTTCTAAGGTGTTTATGGTCTATTATGTGTTATTTTATCTTCTTCTGAAAATATTTCTTCCTCTTCATCTTTTTATCATTTTTATTATAAATGATGTATTACTTATTTTTGGTTATTTGGCTACACAGTTGAAAATTATGGTCCATCCCATTAGGAGAAATTTATTCACCAAACTGATGGAATCCCAGTATCAAAACCCAAAAAATTTCTCTCCATGAGCCATCCCCTTAATGGGAGCAATTTAGATGACTTAGTCCCACAGACATAGAGGATATTTTTCTATAAATTAAGATATTATCTTTTAGGTGTTTCCTGGAGCTGAACTACACAAAAGAATATATAGTCTTGTGTTTCCTGTCCTTCGTATTCAGCAATCATTGCTGCTGCTGCTGCTAAGTCGCTTCAGTCATGTCCGACTCCGTGCGACCCCATAGATGGCAGCCCACCGGGCTCCATCCCTGGGATTCTCCAGGCAAGAACACTGGAGTGGGTTGCCATTTCCTTCTCCAATGCATGAAAGTGAAAAGTGAAAGTGAAGTCGCTCAGTCGTGTCCGACTCTTAGTGACCCCATGGACTGCAGCCTACCAGGCTCCTCCGTCCATTGGATTTTCCAGGCAAGAGTACTGGGGTGGGTTGCCATTTCCTTCTCCAATGCATGAAAGAGAAAAGTGGAAGTGAAGTCGCTCAGTCTGTCCAACTGCTAGCGACCCCATGGACTGCAGCCCACCAGGCTCCTCCGTCCATTGGATTTTCCAGGCAAGAGTACTGGGGTGGGGTGCCATTGCCTTCCCTGCAGCAATCATTATGTAGCAACTATGTTGTGATTGGCCAGACCTAAGAGCTGGACAGATACTAACTCATTTTATCCTCTTAACAGCCTGTGAGGCAGGGGCTGTTATCATCACCATTATCCGCATGATATAGATGAGGGAATGAATAAGAGTCAGTTTACTTGCAAAGGACACAGGGTGAGTTAGCAGGAGGCACGGGATTCAAACCCAAGCAGCTGGGATCCAGAGCCTGTGTGTTTAATCACCTTTCTTTGCCATGCTGTACGCCTCTTGGGGTAGCTTTCCACCATGGGAGCTGCCTCTGTTTTCTTTGGGAAGATCAGAATTTCCTATCTGGCATTCCTGAATCACCCTTCAAGTTCACAAAACAGCATCTGAAAAATGGGTGACCAAACCCACTCTGATGATGGTGTGGTTAGCCAGTGAGACCACTGACCGTAAGATAAGCAAGCGGAGGGCCACACAGATGGAATCACTCGTCTCTTTCCTCGTATGAAGGCGGCAGATATTCTCCATGCTGCTAGAGCTGTGCTTAGTTACTCAGTCATGTCCGACTCTGCGACCTCATGGAGCCCGCCAGGCTCCTCTGTCCACGGAATTCTCCAGTCAAGAATACTGGAGTGGGTTGCTATGCCCTCCTCCAGGGGATCTTCCCAACCCAGGTCTCCTGCATTGCAGGCAGATTCTTTACCATCTGAACTATCAGAAAAGCCCAAGAATACTAGATTGGGCACCCCATCCTTTCACCAGGGAATCTTCTTGACCCAGGAATCAAACTGGGGTCTCCTGCATTGCAGGCAGATTCTTTACCAGCTGATCTACCAGGGAAGCCCACTGATTGTAGCTATTGGTATTCTAAACACAATCAATCTAGAAGTGACTGCTTTCATACACTGTGGAATATGTCCATCTAAAGATTAAAAATGTTTATTCTAGGATAACTAACAAGGTCCTACAGTAGTGCCCAGAGAACTATATCCAATATCCTTTGATAAACCATAATGGAAAAGAATATGAAAAAGAATATGAAGTGAAGTGAAGTGAAATCACTCACTCGTGTCCGACTCTTTGTGACCCCATGGACTGTAGCCTACCAGGCTCCTCTGTCCATGGAATTCTCCAGGCAAGAATACTGGAGTGGGTTGCCATTTCCTTCTCCAGGAGATCTTCCCGGCCCAGGGATTGAACCCGGGTCTCCCACACTGCAGGCAGACGCTTTACTGTCTGATCCACCAAGGAAGTCTGAAAAAGAATATATATGTGTGTAATTGAGTCACTTTGCTGTATAGCAAAAATTAACACAACATTGTAAATCAACTATACTTCAGTAAATTTTCTATAAAAAGAGAGAAAACATGTTTAATTTACTTTTCTCAGTTTTTTTTTAAGCTGAAAGGCTCTTTGCAAGCAATTATGTTTGGGTGTATGAGAAAGCAATGTCTGTCAGAGGATTTGCTGCTACTGCTGCTAAGTCAGTTCAGTCGTGTCCGACTCTGTGTGTCAGAGGATTTAGTCCTTAGTAAAGTCCTTCCTTTCTACTCTGTCTAGCATGACAGCACCAGGAGCAAGTGTCCTGTTTCTGCAGATATTTGAGTCTTATCCTGTGGCCAGCACTATACCATCTCTTCTGGCTGAACCAGTCTCACAGTGCCTGATTTCTGTATAGATGCACATCAAAGTCTTGAGAAGTTTGCTTGTCAGATGCAGACTCTAGCTCAGCAGTCTGAGATAGGGCCTGAGAGTCTACATTTCTTTTTCTTTAAATCTTCTAATGTTTTAGTCTCACCACTGAGCATGTGGGAACTTACTTCCCTGACCAGGAATCGAACTGGTGCTCCCAGCATTGGAAGCTTGAGTCTTAACCACTGGACCACCAGGGAGGCCCCAGAGTAAACATTTCTAACAGGCTCCCAGGTGGCGCTGGTCTTCTCAGCTCCATTTGAGCAGCAACACTGAGGTGCTCAACCTGGGCTGCTCTGCTGGAAACACTTGTGAAGCTGAAAAATACTCTAGCCTGGGTTTTGTCTTCAGAGACTGAGTTTACTGCTCCAGAGTGTGGTCTGGAAGGCAGGATTTTTTAAAGCTTCTCAGATGAGCTACTGTTCAGCCATCATTCAGACCCACTGGAAGCAGTGGTCCTCAAAATGATGCTGCTCTTTGACAGGCAGCAGCAGCATCTCCCGAGAACAGTTTAAGAATGCAGATTCTTGGACCCCACCTCAGACAGACCTGAATCAGAAACTCAGGGTGGGCCCAGCATCTGTGTGGCAACAAGATTCCTGGTGATTCTGACAATCATGCAAGTTTGAGAAACACTGGTTTAAAGGCTCATAGAATATATTTTCCATTTCTCTATCTTTCCCCCCATTTTCCTTATCCACCTCTCCGCTTCCTCTCTCCCAACTCCAAGCCTCCGATTCCCACCTGCAAACTGTGAATTAGTAATGCTATGCCAAGATGGGGCTTCCTGGTGGCTCAGACGATAAAAGAATTTGACTACAATGCAGGAGACCCCAGTTTGATCTCTGGGTTGGGAAGATCCCCTGGAGGAGGCAATGGCAACCCACTCTGGTATTCTTGCCTGGAGAATTCCATGGCTAGAGGAGCCTGGTAGGCTACAGTCCATGGGGTTGCGAACAGTCAGACGCAACTGAGCATACATCTCCAACTATACTCAGTTACACGGCATTTTCATTGCATTAGGGATTTAAGCAATCTGGAGATGATTTACAGTGTGTGGGAGGGGACTTCGCTGGTGGTACAGCGGATAAGAATCTGCCTGCCGGTGCAAGGGACACAGGTTTGATCCCTGGTCTGGGAATAGCTCGCATGACGCTGAGCAACTAAGCCTGTGCACTGCAACTGCTGAGCCTGTCCTTTAGAGCTCAAGAGCTGAAACCACCAAGTCCACGTGCTCCATCCACCTAGTGCCTGTGCTCCGGAACAAAGGAAGCCACCGCAATGAGAACCCCGTGCACCGCAAGGAGGGGGAGCCCCTCCTCACCATAACTAGAGAAAACCCATGCACAGCAACAAAGACCCAGGGTGGCCTAAGATAAAAATCAATAGATTTTAAAAGTATGAAGGAGGATGCGAATAGGCTACATGTAAATAATATGCCATTTTATGTACAGAATTTGAGCATACCCAGATTTAGTTCTCCTGGAACAAGGTTTTCCCACCAACACTGCACAAGGGCATCAGTTTCTCCACTTCCTTGCCAAGATTTGTTTTCTTCTGGATTTTCGATAGTAGCCATCTAATGAACATAAGGTGACATATCACTGTGGTTTTGATTTGCATTTCCTTAATGATTAGTGACATTGAGCTAATAATGTCACTAACTCATTATGTCATAACTCAAAATGTCATAAAGACAGTTTCATATGCTTTTTGGCCATTTGTATTTTCTCTTTGGAGAAATGTCTATTTGTCTATTTTCTTAGCTGTTTTGCTTGATTTCTTTTGTTGCTGAGTTTCAGGAGTTCTCTATATATTCTGGATATTAATGGTTTTTCAAACATATGTTTCACAAACATTTTATGCCTATTGTTAAATTGTCTTTCTGCTCTGTTGATTGGGTCCTCTGAAACACAGAGTTCAGTTCAGTTCAGTCGCTCAGTCATGTCCGACTCTGCGACCCCATGAATCGCAGCATCCCAGGCTTCCCTGTCCATCACCATCTCCCGGAGTTCACTCAGACTCACGTCCATCGAGTCCATGATGCCATTCAGCCATCTCATCCTCGGTCGTCCCCTTCTCCTCCTGCCCCCAATCCCTCCCAGCATCAGAGTCTTTTCCAATGAGTCAACTCTTCGCATGAGGTGGCCAAAGTACTGGAGTTTCAGCTTTAGCATCAGTCCTTCCAAAGAAATCCCAGGGTTGATTTCCTTCAGAATGGACTGGTTGGATCTCCTTGCAGTCTAAGGGACTCTTAGGAGTCCTCTCCAACACCACAGTTCAAAAGCATCAATTCTTCGGTGCTCAGCCTTCTTCACAGTCCACCTTTCACATCCATACATGACCACAGGAAAAACCATAGCCTTGACTAG
>SJYX01015855.1:35159-84023 GCA_006410675.1 Oreotragus oreotragus
CACTGTTTCCACTGTTTCCCCATCTATTTCCCATGAAGTGATGGGACCGGATGCCATGATCTTCATTTTCTGAATGTTGAGCTTTAGGCCAACTTTTTCACTCTCCTCTTTCACTTTCATCAAGAGGCTTTTTAGCTCCTCTTCACTTTCTGCCATAAGGGTGGTGTCATCTGTATATCTGAGGTTATTGATATTTCTCCTGGCAATCTTGACTCCAGCTTGTGTTTCTTCCAGTCCAGCATTTCTCATGATGTATTCTGCATATAAGTTAAATAAGCAGGGTGACAATATACAGCCTTGACGTACTCCTTTTCCTATTTGGAACCAGTCTGTTGTTCCATGTGCAGTTCTAACTGTTGCTTCCTGACCTGCATACAGATTTCTCAAGAGGCAGGTCCGGTGGTCTGGTATTCCCATCTCTTTCAGAATTTTCCACAGTTTCTTGTGATCCCCACAGTCAAAGGCTTTGGCATAGTCAATAAAGCAGAAATAGATGTTTTTCTGGAACTCTCTTGCTTTTTCCATGATCCAGCAAAACATAGAAGTTTTACATTTTTGTACAGTCAGATTTACCTATTTTTACTTTTGTTGTCTGTACTTCTGATGTCACCCCCAAGAAATCATTCCCAGATATAATGAAGCTTTCCCTTGCCATTTCTTCTAAGAATTTTATATTTTGGGGTCTTACATTTAGGTCATTCATCCACATCATATTAATTTTTTGCATATAATGTAAGGTTAGAAGTCCAAGTTCACTCTTTTGCATGTGGATATCCAGTTTTTTCAACACCATTTGTTGAAAAGATTGTCCTTTCCCCCTTAGAGCATTCTTGGTATCCATATCAACAATTCTTGACTATATATGCCAGGGTTTATTTCTGGGCTTTCTATCTATAGCTTTGGATTACAATACAGTATGCCAGTGTCACACTGTTTGGTTTATGGTCAGTTCAGTCACTCATTTGTGTCTGACTCTTTGTGACCCCGTGCGCTGCAGCACTCCAGGCCTCCCTGTCCATCACCAACCCCCGGAGCTTACTCAAACTCATGCCCATCGAGTCAGTGATGCCATCCAACCATCTCATCCTCTGTCGTCCCCTTCTCCTCCTGCCTTCAATCTTTCCCAGCGTCAGGTTTTTTCCAACAAGTCAGTTCTTGGCATCAGGTGGCCAGAGTCTGGAGTTTCACCTTCGGCATCAATCCTTCCAATGAATATTCAGGACTGATCTCCTATAGGATGGACTGACTGGATCTTCTTGCAGTCCAAGGGACTCTCAAGAGTCTTCTCCAACACCACAGTCAAAAGCATCAGTTCTTCGGTGCTCAGCTTTCTTATGGTCCAGCTCTCACATCCATACATGACAACTGGAAAAACCACAGCTTTGACTAGATGGACCTTTGTCAGCAAGGTAATAGCTCTGCTTTTTAATATGCTATCTAGGTGGGTCATAGCTTTTCTTCCAAGGAGCAAGTGTCTTTTAATTTCATGGCTGCAGTCACCACCTGCAGTGATTTTGGATTATGGTATTTTGTTTATAGTAGCAGCAGCTTTGAGTAAGTTTTGAACTCAAGAAATATGAGAACTCCAGCTTTGTTCTTCTTTTTCAAAATTATTTTAGCTCTATGGGGTAATGGCAAGCAAAGTTTAAAACCAAAATTCAGATTACTTCCATCTTGAAATCTTCCCATGATTTCCCATGATGTGTAAAATCCAAACTCCTTACCAAGAGGATCAACAACTTCAGCTCTCAGCATCCTCTCCTCATCCATGATGCTCCACTCACATAGATTTCTTTTGTTCCCCAGGCTGGTCCCTCTTCCCCAAGGGCTTTTTACTCGCACATCCAGCCACTTGCTCATCCTGTATGTGCTGAAGCTGTGTTATGCGTTGGGCTCTGTTACAGGCACTGGAGATACAGCAGTTAACAAACACTCATACTGACTCCCTCCTGGCTTTTTAGCTGAGAGGCCTTTCTTTGTCCCCACTCCAAACTGATCCTGTTTTTCCCCTACCCACCAGTCTCCACCTCTATACTCTGCTTTCCTGCATTCATATGATACATTTACCTTATTTCATCATTTTGTTGACCTGTATATTATGCGCCTCCTGCGCCAGACCTTGAGCTACCAAAAGTAGACAGAAGATATTGCGTAGGGGGAAGGTACTCAGTATATTTCTCGAAAGAATAAACTGAGTTTAGTTGATAATTCTCTGAGAGGACAGTAGAGCTAAGTAACAGGGGCTCTTTTTTAGAGGACAAAGTGGTCAGTTACTTTTCTGAGTCGTGGACATTGCTGTCAGTTGGAATTACCATATAGAACTTCTTGCACTAGAGTCAGTAAAGAATCTGCCTGTAGCTGAGGAGGCCAGGGTTCGATCCCTGGGAGAAGGAAATGGAAGGTTCGATCCTTCTTCCCCTGGAGAAGGAAATGGAAGCCCATTTCAGTATTCTTGCCTGGAAGATCCTATGGACAGAGGAGCCCAGTGGGCTACAGTCCATGAGGTCGCAAAAGTCAGACATGACTTAGTGACTAAACCGCCAAATGTGGAATAAAGTATAGTAACCATAATTTCACTGTTAAAACCAAACAGAGTTTCTGAGGACCCTAAAACTGTTTTTTTTTTTTCTCATCTTTTGATCTAATCTTTCCCAAAAGAAATAGATAAAAAATGTACCTTCTTGACAATGTACCTTTCTTGGCCAACAGGCACATGAAAAGATGCTCAATGTTGCTAATTATTAAAGAAATGTAAATCAAAACCGCAATGAAATATCACCTCACACCAGTCAGAATGGCTATCATCAAAAAATCTTCAAATAACAAATGCTGGAGAGGGTGTGGAGAAAAGGGATCATTCCTACAATGTTAGTGGGGATATAAGCTGGTGCAGCTGCTACGGAAAATATTATGGAGGTTCCTCGAGAAAAAAACTAAAGATATAGCTACCATATAATCCAGCAGTCCCACACTTGGGACATATATCCAGATAAAACTACAATTCAAAAAGATACATGCACCCAAATATTCATAGCCACACTATTCATCATAGCCATGACATGTAAACAATCAAAGTGTCCACTGACAGATGGATAAAGACAATGTGGTATATATAAACAATGGAATACTACTCAGCCATAAAAAGAATGAAGCAATGCCATTTGCAACAAATGGATGGACCAAATAGAGATTATCACGTGAAGTGAAGTAAGTCAGAAGGAGAAAGACAAATACTATATGATACCACTTACATATGGGATCTAAATAAAGCATAAACAAACTTATCCATGAAACAGAAACAGACTCACAGACATAGAGAACACACTGACCAAGAGGGAGGGGGTGGGGGTGAGATGAGTGGGCGTTTGGGGCAACAAGTGCAGGCTAGTGTGTGGAGAAGGATAAACAACAAGGCCCTACTGTATAGCACAGAGAGCCATATTCAACATCCTGTGATAAACTAGAGTTTATAAAATATATATATAAATGAATATATATGCATATATATGTAAGAATCAATTAGCTGTACAGCAGAAATTAATGCAACATTGTAAATCAACTATACTTTTAAAAAAGAGAAATGTACCTTCTTGTGTCACCTGAAGGCAAGAATTTGATATCTTAGAAAGTGAAAGAAATTATTTCCTATTAATAACTGGCTTGCCCTTTATTAAACTTATGCATTCTACTGACTGATTAAAAGTCATTAACTTAGAGAGATGTTAGATTCCAGTGCTTTAAAAATCTTTTAAAATGTGAGTCAATCCAGGTCTAACCAAAACGAAGAGAGACTGCTTCCCAAACCATCCCATTTTTGATGGTCATTTGATTAAATGTAGCCACTTAGGTCAGTGCTGACCAAATTACAAGTGTGACTCTGCCACGTTTATGTTATCCAAGTAAACTGATATTTGTGAGGCCTTTTCACCACTTTCTTCCTTTGGGTTCACAATCCGAAAGTATTTGCTCATAGTCAATGAGTTTAACGTGGACACATACTTGCAAAGTTACCTCAGTCAACCACAAGGTAAATGGATTTGTCCATACTAAAAACCCCAAATGCTGTGTTATAACTTTACACCATTAAACTTGCCCAAATTACATTTTATACAAATGGGAAAAAGAGTATGTCAAGGCTTTATATTGTCACCCTGCTTATTTAACTTATATGCAGAGTACATCATGAGAAACGCTGGGCTGAAAGAAGCACAAGCTGGAATCAAGATTGCCAGGAGAAATATCAATAACCTCAGATATGCAGATGACACCACCCTTATGGCAGAAAGTGAAGAGGAACTAAAAAGCCTCTTGATGAAAGTGAAGGAAGAGAGTGAAAAAGTTGGCTTAAAGCTCAACATTCAGAAAACGAAGATCATGGCATCCGGTCCCATCACTTCATGGGAAATAGATGGGGAAACATTGGAAACAGTGTCAGACTTTACTTTTTGGGGGCTCCAAAATCACTGCAGATGGTGACCGCAGCCATGAAATTAAAAGACACTTACTCCTTGGAAGGAAAGTTATGACCAACTTAGATAGCATATTGAAAAGCAGAGACATTACTTAGCCAACAAAGGTCTGTGTGTTCAAGGCTATGGTTTTTCCAGTGGTCACGTATGGATGTGAAAGTTGGACTGTGAAGAAAGCTGAGCACTGAAGAATCGATGCTTTTGAACTGTGGTGTTAGAGAAGACTCTTGAGAGTCCCTTGGGGAGCAAGGAGATACAACCAGTCCATTCTGAAGGAGATCAGCCCCAGGATTTCTTTGGAAGGAATGATGCTAAAGCTGAAACTCCAGTACTTTGGCCACCTCATGAGAAGAGTTGACTCATTGGAAAAGACTGATGCTGGGAGGGATTGGGGGCAGGAGGAAAAGGGAACGACAGAGGATGAGATGGCTGGATGGCATCACGGACTCGATGGACGTGAGTCTGAGTGAACTCTGGGAGTTGGTGATGGACAGGGAGGCCTGACGTGCTGCAATTCATGGGGTTGCAAAGAGTGAGACACGACTGAGCGACTGAACTGAACTGAACTGAACACTTCCTTAATGTATGATCCTAAATCACTACTTCTTATGCAAAATAAGAATGGCAGACGCGTTCGTCCTGAGGCAAATTGTGTGAATTCTATTATTTTATCAGATTTTGTTTTGATTCAGTTTCACTCTCCTGTGACACATTCAGGCTGAACTCTTTTTTTTTTTTTTAATTGCAGGAAAACTGCGATGTATCAGCTGTAAGTTTGCATATATGTCCCCTCCTTCTTGAGCCTCCTGCCCACCGCACCCTCCATCTTACTCCTCCGGGTCATTGCAGAGCGCCAGGCTGGCATCCCTGTGTTATACAGCAGCTCCCACCTGCTGTCTGTTCTATATATGGTGGTGTATATATGTCAGAGCTGATCTCTCAGTTCGCCCCACCCTCTCCTCCCCTTGCTGTGTCCACAAGTCCATCCTCTGCATCTGTGTCTCTACTCCTGCCTGCAAACAGGTTCATCATCACCAGTTTTCTAGGTTCAACATATATGCACTAATATACAGTATTTGTTTTTCTCTTTCTGACTTACTTCACTCAGTATAACAGGTTCTACGTTTGTCCACCTCAGTTCAACTGACTCAAATTCGTTCCTTTTACGGCTGAGTAATATTCCATTGTATATAGATACCACAACTTTACCCATTCATCCGTCCGAGGACATCTAGGTTGCTTCCATGTTCTGGCTACTGTAAATAGTGCTGCAATGAACAAAACTAGAAACGAGATGAAAAGACAATCCTCAAAATGCGGGAACATAATGCAAATGAAACAACTGACAAAGGATTAATCTCCAAAATATACAAGCAGCTCATGCAGCTTGATATCAGAGAAGCAAGCAACCCAATCAAAAAATGAGTGGGAAACCTGAGCAGACATTTCTCCAAAGGAGAAAGGCAGATGGCTGATAAACACATGAAAAGATGTTCAATGGAGCTCATTATTAGAGAAACGCAAATCAAAACTATCAGTCGGAATGGCCATCATCAAAAAAATCTACAAACAATAAATGCTGGAGAGGATGTGAAGAAAAGAGAACCCTCCTGAGCTGTTGGCGGGAATGTAAATTGATCCAGCCACTATGGAGAATAGTATGGAGATTCCTTTAAAAACTTGGAATAAAACTACCATATGACCCAGCAATCCCACTACTGGGCATATACCCTGAGAAAACCATAATGAACTGTTTCTTACTACGTTCTCCTGGCCTCTTACTCACAGAAGGATCAGATACTATAGTGATTATCTTGCAGAGGCTCACTCATTGTTTTTGGAAACAGGCCACAGATGAAGTAACAATAACCACACTGACAAAATAAAGTTAAACCAGCAATACAGTATTATGACAACAGATTGCCTCTTGATTTGAAAATGCAGAGGTGGTACTCTGGCCTTTTTTTTTTTTTTTCTTTGTATATACAATATCATTTCCCTTGCCATTCTGCCTCTATCTACCACCAATAAATCTTCATCCAAGAAAGACAGTTCAAAGTTTTCCCCAAGGGCCTTCAGGAATGACTAACTGGGTGTGGTTGACAATACATGAGAAATTTTTCTTCAAAAATAAATATTTCCATTATACTTCCTTAAGGGATACATGAGGTCAGGATATGTTATACAATTTTTCTTCACAGCATATAATTTTCTAATTTTCACCACAATTATTTCTCTTCAAAACAAATCAGAGTTCTTGCCAGAATGTTTCTTACAAGATTGCTTAGAGTAACTAAAAATGAAAAGCAACCTGAATGTCCAACACCAGGGGACTTGTTGAATAAAACACGATGTGTGTACCTACCAGTGGAATACGATGCAGCCATTAAAATGATGCTGTCAAAAAAAGTTGATTAATGTGGAAAGATGTTCATTTCATATTGTCTACCGAAGAGAACATATTAAGCAATAATTTATACTATAACATGTATAGCAGAAATAACATTATGGTTGCAATATAGGGAATTATGTATGTATTATAATGTAACAGACATTACATTTTATAATGTATGAAATGATAACATATATGTGTTAGTCACTCAGTCATGTATGACTCTGTGACCCTATGGACTGTAGCCTACCAGGCTCCTCTGTCCTTGAAATTCTCCAGGCAAGAATACTGGAGTGGGTAGCCATTCCCTTCTCCAGGGGGTCTTCCTGATTCAGGGATCAAACCGGGATCTCCTGCATTACAGGCAGATTCTTTACTGTCTGATTTACTGTCTAATGTATTATTCTTTGCTGTCTAACATTATTTCTTTGCTAATCACAAGAACATACCTCTCAGGTTAATGATTTTAGTGTCTATGTATGGGAAGATGTAAGGGTGTGGGCTCATTTTTTAAAAATCTATTTGGCTTCACCAGACATTAATAGTGGCGTGTAGGATCTAGTTCTTTGACCAGGGAATCAAACTCAGGATGCTGCGCTGGAGCATGGTGCCTTAACCACTGGCCCGCCAGTGAAGTCCCAGCGTACTATTTCTCTGGCCTTTTCTGGGCCTCAGACTCCATCACTGCCTCTTGTTAAACACTCTTGCAGCATCCTGTACTTTTTTTCATAGCAAATGAGTGTTTACTTGCTAACTTGCTGATTTTTGTCCCTCCACTTGAATATAATCTGCTGGAGGGAAGGGATGTGTCCATCTGATACACTGTTGTATCTAACTGTATCTAGGTTTTAGTAAACAGTTCAAAAGCTGCAGAACTGTTGAATGAAAGAATCACTGATACAGAGGAGCAGGCTACAATCCACGGGGTCGCAAAAGAGTCGGACATGACTTAGTGACTAAACAACCACAATGAATATGCACAGAAAAAAGTCTGGAATCTATATGTCAAAATGTTAACAATGATTTTTCTGTAAAGAGAGGGATTGTGGATGATTTTTTCCTTTCTTAATTTTCTAATTTTTCCACAGTGGTTATGTACTTTTTTTTTTTTTTTTTTAATAAAAATGACCTGATGGGATTTTAAAATTGTAAATTGTTTCCGTTGGCTTTTGGGCTGACAGTGCTTCAGTCAATTTCAAAATGTCAACGTATTACGACAGTAAGGTCTTCACTTCTCACTCAGTCTCGGTAGCTTGGCTGTGGGAGCTGTGTTCCAGATTCCAGGTTAAGTTCAGGTCCTGCCTCCTACAGGGAGCCCAGCAGAAGGATTAGTTCCTACCTGGATATCCTATTCTCACAGTAGAAGGCAGAAGCCCAAAAGGGACCAGCAGAAACACGCAATGCCCTTTAAAACCCCTGCCCAGGATTCACACTGCCCCTTATGCCCACCTTCTATGGCCAAAACAAGTCATATGGTCAAGTGCAAAGTCATGGAGCAAGCAAGTGTATCTGCCTCCTAGGAGACGTGGGAGCTTCCCCGATACATCAGGGCTTCCCTGATAGCTCAGTTGGTGAAGAATCTGCCTGCTGGGTTGGAAAGATCCCCTGGAGAAGGGATAGGTCACCCACTCTAGTATTCTTGGGCTTCCCTTGTGGCTCAGCTGGTAAAGAACCCACATGCAATGCGGAAGACCTGGGTTCGACCCCTGGTTGGGAAGATCCCCTGGAGAAGGGAATGGCTACCCATTCCAGTATTCTGGCCTGGAGAATTCCATGGACTGTATATTCCATGGGATTGCAAACAGTCGGACAAGACTGAGCGACTTTCACTTCACTTTCACTTTCATGAGGCATAGGAAGTCACATAATAATGGCAAAAATATACTATTACAGGGAGAAAACAAAGACTTGGGTCCAATAACTCAATCTATCACAACATAGTACTTTCTAACAAATAAGGTCCCTTTTATGCTATCAAAGTCTGTTTAAAAGTCAGAATTGCAAATGAATATCAAACTCTGAAAAGAAAGGCTGACTCCCTGAACCAAAAGAGAGCTTTTCAAAAACACATATGTCAGCGTAGATGATCAGCACAGCCTCAGAATGTAAGGTTAGCAATGCAGCAAAGAAAAGCAAACTGAAGTATTCTATCAGTTGTTGTATGTGGAAACTGTTGCATTCAGTAAAATTGGGAAAAAACTGCTGCATTAACAACCCTCAAAGATTTACGCCAGGTTCATATATCCCTATGGGGCTTCCCAGATGGCGCTAGTGGTAAAGAACACACCTGCCAGTACAGGAGAAATAAGGGAAGTGGGTTTGACCCCTGGGTCAGGAAGAGCAGGAAGATCCCCTGGAGGAAGGCATGACACCACCACCCCCCCTTCCAGTATTCTTTCCTGGAGAATCCCATGGACAGAGGAGCCTGGCAGGTTACAGTCCATAAGGTCACACAGGGTCAAACGCGACTAAAGCCACTTAACACACACACATATACATCTGTAAATCAGTGATTCTCAACCAAAGGCAGTTTTGCCATCCAGAGGTCATTGGCAACATCTCTAGACTTGTTTGGTTGTCATGACTTGGGGGGAATGGAAAGGTTGTCATGACTTGCTGCTGACATGTGGTAGATAGGAGCCAAGACTGCTTGAACACCCCACAATGCACAGTGTAGCCCCTACCACAAGGAACTATCCAGAATCCAGTGCCATGAGCACTGTTGACAAATCCTGCTGAAAACAGACTGTCTTGGTCAGTCCTCTCTCTCATCTATTTTCGATTTGACCCCATGGTCTGCTTCTTCCAATTCGATATTATCCATGATGACCCAAGAAGTCTGAAAGTGAATGCTCACTGCAGCTTGCTATCTCTTGCTGCTTCTGGAATCCCAGGAATCATGCAAAGAAGTCTGGACTTTCTGCTGACTGCTAGAGTCCCATGGCCCAGCTACACCGATTATCCCAGCCAACCACCAGTCACATGAGCAAGGCCATCAAGGCCAGTTGTCCCTTGCAGAACCCACCTGTGGTCATGTGAGTGAGCCCAGGCAAACGCGTTAAGGACTTCCCAGCCCCAAATGGACAAACCACAGTAATCTGAGCTAATGAATGATTGTTGTTTTAAGCCATAGGTTTGGGGAACGCTTATTACATTGCACTTGGCAGGATACAGGCTAAGATGCTGTAACTGCTTTAGTTATTTTAAACTCTAAAAATAATTGTTAACTTGACCACGTGCATGTATCAAATGGGGTTGTTATTTTGTAGCCAGAGAAATTCAGAAAATTGCTTCAGTGCTCCATTCACTTTGCTAGTATGAGTCCATAACACAATTTGTATTCCTTTGTGGAGGAAAACAGGTCAGTATCTATCAAAGTGGAAGACAGCATGCAAGTTTTCATAGTGTAAATATTTTTTCCCAATATCCCAATCAAAAAAATTTCCCAAGGAAGTATTCCCAACAGGTGGAAGCCTTCAGAGGAAAAGGCAGTGTCTGTCCACAGTCCCTGGAATGCTTTGATATCATGTTCCCATTGTTGTCACCTCTTTATTTCATAAAATTTCCCCTAGTCCATGTTAAATTCTCTCATTCCTGAGTACAAGATCGTAGGGCCCTTATAGACCATGGAAAGGGTTTAGTTTTAACTGAGTAATATATTCAACGTAGTATAAAAACTAGGCAAAATATACAAAAAAGAGTAAAGAAATATGAATGCCTTATAAACTGAGAAACATGTATTTCTTCCTTCCATGGGGAAAAAAAATAATGGAAATTAAAACTACACAGAAATATCAGCTTTCACTTAGAGTCCCCCATGTCTGGGGACTTCCCTGGTGGTCCAGTGGCTAAGACTCTGTGCTCCCAATGCCGGGCCGCAGGTTTGATCCCTGGTTAGGGAACTAGATCCCGCAAGCCACAACAAAAAGTCCCACGTGTCACAGCAAAGATCGAAGATCCCGCATGCTGCAACTAAGACCTGGGTCAGCGAAGAAAAAAAGAATCCCATGTCTGATGACACACCACTGTGAGAATAGAGGACAGTTTCCTCCTCGCATGGCAGGAAAGAGAAGCTGTTTTAACCCATGCAGAGATAAATTTAGCAGATACTACAGAATTTTAAAAATTCAGTATTTTCCTCAAGAAGCAGGGTCTCTGTTTCCAGATGCTCTTTCATTGCCTTTTTGTGCCCCAAACCTTTCAACTCCCCTCTGTTCAGAATGCATTCCCACTGCCCCTATCCCAGGCCTCATCTTTGCCTGACACAATCCCAGACCATCTTTCCAGACTCAGCTCAAAGCATCACTTTTAGATGGAGTGGAATGTTTCTCCGGCCTCTGTATTCCCCCAGCTTTGAGTTATTATCTAAATTAGTGCACTTAACACTTTGCTTTGGGATTTACCCCTGAACTATGACTCTTGTCCAATGGACCAGGAGGTCCCCCTAGAGCAGGACTCTCTCTTCTTTCTTATTGCACCCCCAGGATCCAGACCAGTGTCCAGCAGAGGGACAATAGGCAATTAACATTTGTTGAATGAATGTGTTGAATGAATTATTGCCAAATTCAGGCTTAAATTGAAGAAAGTAGGAAAAACCACTAGGCCATTTAGATACGACCTAAATCAAATCCCTTATGATTATGCAGTGGAAGTGAGAAATAGATTCAAGAGATTAGATCTCATAGGCAGAGTGCCTGAAGAACTGCGGACGGAGGTTCGTGGCATTGTACAGGAGACAGCGATCAAGACCATCCCCAAGGAAAATAAATGCAAAAAGTCAAAATGGTTATCTGAGGAGGCCTTACAAATACTTGCAAATAGAAGAGAAGCAAAAGGCAAAGGAGAAAAGGAAAGATATACCCATTTGAATATAGAGTTCCAAAGAACAGCAAGGAGAGATAAGAAAGACTTCCACAGTGATCAATGCAAAGAAATAGAGGAAAACAATAGAATGGGAAAATCTAGAGATTTCTTCAAGAAAATTAGGGATACCAAGGGAACATTTTATGTAAAATGGGCACAATAAAGGACAGAAATGGTATGGATGTAACAGAAGCAGAAGATATTAAGAAGTGGCAAGAATACACAGAAGATCTATACAAAAAAGATCTTCACACCCAGATAATCACAGTGGTGTGATCATCAACCTAGAGCTAGACATCCTAGAATGTGAAGTAAAGTGGGCCAAAGGAAGCATCACTACAAACAAAGCTAGTGGAGGTGGAGGAATTCCAGTTGAGCTATTTCAAACCGTAAAAGATGATGCTGTGAAAGTGCTGCGCTCAATATGCGAGCAAATTTGGAAAACTCAGCAGTGACCACAAGACTAGAAAAGGTCAGTTTTCATTCCAATCCCAAAGAAAGGCAATGCCAAAGAATGCTCAAACTACCACACAATTAGTTGCACTCATCTCACACGCTAGTAACAGAGAAGGCAATGGCACCCCACTCCAGTACTCTTGCCTGGAAAATCCCATGGACCGAGGAGCCTGGTGGGCTGCAGTCCATGGGGTCATGAGGAGTTGAACACGACTGAGAGACTTCACTTTCACTTTTCAATTTCTTGCATTGGAGAAGGAAATGGCAACCCACTCCAGTGTTCTTGCTGGAAGAATCCCAGGGACAAGGGAGCCTGGTGGCCTGCCATCTATGGGGTCGCACAGAGTCGGACATGACTGAAGCAACTTAGCAGCAGCAGCGCACACTAGTAAAGTAATGTTCAAAATTCTCCAAGCCAGGTTTCAACAGTAGGTGAACCGTGAACTTCCAGATGTTCAAGCTGGACTTAGAAAAGGCAGAGGAGCCAGAGGTCAAATTGTCAGCATCCGTTGGATCATTGAAAAAGCAAGAGAGTTCCAGAAAAATATCTACTTCTGCCTTATTGACTATGCCAAAGCCTTTGACTGTATGGACCACAACAAACTCTGGAAAATTCTTAGAGATGTCAGTACCAGACCACCTGACCTGCCTCCTGGGGGTCAGGAAGCAACAGTTAGAACTGGACAAAGAACAACAGATTGGTTCCAAATCAGGAAAGAAGTACGTCAAGGCTTGTATATTGTCACCCTGCTTATTTAACTTATATGCAGAGTACATCATGAGAAACGCTGGGCTGGATGAAGCACAAGCTGGAATCAAGGTTGCCAGGAGAAATATCAATAACCTCAGCTATGCAGATGACACCACCTTTATGGCAGAAAGCAAAGAGGAACTAAAGAGCCTCTTGATGAAAGTGAAAGAAGAGAGTCAAAAAGCTCACTTAAAACTCAACATTCTAGAAAACAAAGATCATGGCATCTGGTCCCATCATTTCATGGGAAATAGATGGGGAAACAGTGAAAACAGTGTCAGACTTTATATTTTTGGGCTCCAAATGTGATTGGAGGGCTAGAGACAAAAACATCTGTCGGAGTCACCGAGTTGTTAGTTGCCTGAGTTCACCCGCAGAGAAAGCTAGGGGAGCTGACTGCCAGATGTGATTGCAGCCATGAAATTAAAAGACCCTTGCTCCTTGGAAGAAAAGTTATGACCAACCTAGACAGTATATTAAAAAGCAGAGACATTACTTTGCCAACAAGGTCCATCTAGTCAAAGCTAAGGTTTTTCCAGTAGTCATGTATGGATGTGAGAGTTGGGCTATAAAGAAAGCTGAGCACCGAAGAATTGATACTTTTGAACTGTGGTGTTGGAGAAGACTCTTGAGAGTCCCTTGGGCAGCAAGGAGATCCAACCAGTCCATCCTAAAGGAGATCAATGAGTATCCATTGGAAAGACTGATGCTGAAGCTGAAACTCCAATACTTTGGCCACCTGATGCAAAGAGCTGACTCATTTGAAAAGACCCTGATGCTGGGAAAGATTGAAGGCAGGAGGAGAAGGGGACAACAGAAAATGAGATGGTTGGATGGCATCACCGACTCAATGGATGTGAGTTTGAGTAAACTCTGGGAGTTGGTGATGGACAGGGAAGCCTGGCATGCTGCAGTCTGTAGGGCTGCAAACAGTCGGACATGACTGAACAACATAACTGAACTGACTGAACTGAATGAATAAATGAACTCAATTATTTTTTAAACTTTTTCTTTTTTTCCACTGTTAATAAACACAGCTTTTTAATTTTTTTTGAAAACCTAGTTGTAACTTCTAGAATTTTTGAAATGTATTAATTTTTAAATGTTAAAAAATGGTTCAATAAATTCTTTATTTTTCACTTTTTATGTTGTATTGGGGTATAGCTGATTAACAATGTTGTGATAGTTTCATGGGGACAGCAAAGGGGCTCAGCTATACGTGTACATGTATCCATTCTCCCCCAAAACTCCCTCCCATCCAGGCTGCCACATAACATTGAGAAGAGTTCCCTGTGCTCTACAGCAGGTCCTTGTTGGCCACATCCATCCCAAGCTCTCTAACTATCCCTTGGCAACCGTAAGTTCGTTCTCTAAGTCTGGGAGTCTGTTTCTGTTTTGTAAATAAGTTCACTTGTATAATTTCATTTTAGATTCCACGTATAAGCGATGTCATATGATATTTCTCCTTCTCTGTCTGACTTACTTCTCTCAGTATGACAATCTCTAGGTCCATCTGTCTTGCTATAAATGGCATTATTGAAGTGAACTCTATTATACAGATGAGGAAATCAAGACTCAGACACTAGCTAACTTAGTTAAGCTATACACATGTTGACGCAGCGTTTCCTTTTAATTTGAGAAATACTTTCATACAAATTAAATCTGAGGAATAGGAACAAGAGAGAATTAAAACTAAATTGAAAACATGTAAAGGACTCAGCTTATAAGAGGTGAGTACATCATGAGAAACGCTGGGCTGGATGAAGCACAAGCTGGAATCAAGGTTGCCAGGAGAAATATCAATAACCTCAGCTATGCAGATGACACCACCTTTATGGCAGAAAGCAAAGAGGAACTAAAGAGCCTCTTGATGAAAGTGAAAGAAGAGAGTCAAAAAGCTCACTTAAAACTCAACATTCTAGAAAACAAAGATCATGGCATCTGGTCCCATCATTTCATGGGAAATAGATGGGGAAACAGTGAAAACAGTGTCAGACTTTATATTTTTGGGCTCCAAATGTGATTGGAGGGCTAGAGACAAAAACATCTGTCGGAGTCACCGAGTTGTTAGTTGCCTGAGTTCACCCGCAGAGAAAGCTAGGGGAGCTGACTGCCAGATGTGATTGCAGCCATGAAATTAAAAGACCCTTGCTCCTTGGAAGAAAAGTTATGACCAACCTAGACAGTATATTAAAAAGCAGAGACATTACTTTGCCAACAAGGTCCATCTAGTCAAAGCTAAGGTTTTTCCAGTAGTCATGTATGGATGTGAGAGTTGGGCTATAAAGAAAGCTGAGCACCGAAGAATTGATACTTTTGAACTGTGGTGTTGGAGAAGACTCTTGAGAGTCCCTTGGGCAGCAAGGAGATCCAACCAGTCCATCCTAAAGGAGATCAATGAGTATCCATTGGAAAGACTGATGCTGAAGCTGAAACTCCAATACTTTGGCCACCTGATGCAAAGAGCTGACTCATTTGAAAAGACCCTGATGCTGGGAAAGATTGAAGGCAGGAGGAGAAGGGGACAACAGAAAATGAGATGGTTGGATGGCATCACCGACTCAATGGATGTGAGTTTGAGTAAACTCTGGGAGTTGGTGATGGACAGGGAAGCCTGGCATGCTGCAGTCTGTAGGGCTGCAAACAGTCGGACATGACTGAACAACATAACTGAACTGACTGAACTGAATGAATAAATGAACTCAATTATTTTTTAAACTTTTTCTTTTTTTCCACTGTTAATAAACACAGCTTTTTAATTTTTTTTGAAAACCTAGTTGTAACTTCTAGAATTTTTGAAATGTATTAATTTTTAAATGTTAAAAAATGGTTCAATAAATTCTTTATTTTTCACTTTTTATGTTGTATTGGGGTATAGCTGATTAACAATGTTGTGATAGTTTCATGGGGACAGCAAAGGGGCTCAGCTATACGTGTACATGTATCCATTCTCCCCCAAAACTCCCTCCCATCCAGGCTGCCACATAACATTGAGAAGAGTTCCCTGTGCTCTACAGCAGGTCCTTGTTGGCCACATCCATCCCAAGCTCTCTAACTATCCCTTGGCAACCGTAAGTTCGTTCTCTAAGTCTGGGAGTCTGTTTCTGTTTTGTAAATAAGTTCACTTGTATAATTTCATTTTAGATTCCACGTATAAGCGATGTCATATGATATTTCTCCTTCTCTGTCTGACTTACTTCTCTCAGTATGACAATCTCTAGGTCCATCTGTCTTGCTATAAATGGCATTATTGAAGTGAACTCTATTATACAGATGAGGAAATCAAGACTCAGACACTAGCTAACTTAGTTAAGCTATACACATGTTGACGCAGCGTTTCCTTTTAATTTGAGAAATACTTTCATACAAATTAAATCTGAGGAATAGGAACAAGAGAGAATTAAAACTAAATTGAAAACATGTAAAGGACTCAGCTTATAAGAGGTGGCCAGGAGCTGCAACCAGGCTTTCTGACTGCAAACTCCGTGCTTTTCCACCGAGCCAGGCTCCTTACCCAAAGTGGATATATGTCATCTGTGCTGACTGGCAGAGCTTTATTTCTTGTTTATTGTTTAGGTGACTTCAATCTTAAGGGTTGCACCAGAGTACCCAGGGAGCCACATGTTTGCCCACCAATATTTCGCTGCAGACACAGCCATAAAACCTATGGCTTCTGTCCAATGAACCCTTCCAGTTACCGCAATTGCACAATGAAGCAAATGCAACGTGTAAACAAAATGGCTCAAAACACAGAACGTAGCTGTAGCGGTGACAGCCACGGGAAGCAGTGAGATGCTGAAGCGAGTATGTCCCCCCGACAGCGTTCTGAGCCCGCAGACCAGCGCGTGTATCTGGTAGCCACTGGGCTCCCAGAGAGCGGCTGGCCAGCACAACTTGGCAGTCCTCCCTCGGGCCGGGCTGGTTCCTGGTGGCATCAGGCAGGTTGCCAGGCATCACCCTCTGTGTGTGAGACAGCAGGGCGAGGTGCCCGAGGGCTAGAGACAAAAACATCTGTCGGAGTCACCGAGTTGTTGGTTGCCTGAGTTCACCCGCAGAGAAAACCAGGGGAGCCGACTGCCAGGCCATTTCCAGGACGTGCCCTGTGCCCGTGAGGGACACTGCAACTTCAGGACCTGAGCCCAGAGGTCAGCCAACATGGAAGCAGATGCAAAAGCCTCGCCATCAGCATCTGCCAGCGGACAAGAGCTGGGGGCAAAAGCACAGACCCTCCTGACTCATGGTAATATGCAAAATGCCAGGGTGGAATCACATCTAAATGACAGCCAAGCCGCTGGTGGGAAAGTAAACGAAAAGTCCGTCATAATTTTTTTTGATATTACCTTTTCAACAAGACACCAAGTAACAAACAGATTGATGAACTGTCTTTTTTCGTAGAAAATATTGATTCTGAGCGCAGCAATTTTCTATTTAGTTTGCTTTGGTTGGTTTTTATGGACTTAGAACATTTCAGGAACACAAACCGTCCATAAAAGGTCATCTCCTCCAGTATCCTGACCCTCACACATAGTGGCCTCGGTCTTTCTGCTGAGTTAGTCACTCTTCGTTATATCAGAGCAAAGTCAGACAGAGCATGTGTCCGCAAAGGCCAACTAGCTCACCTTCCTGGCAGGATCCTAAAGATCAGAATTATATTCGTCATCCATGACCACCCAAGCCACTTTGCCATTTGGTGCACTGTTTCATTATTTTCAAATCAGAACTTATTCTTCTTTCTCATGATGCCCATGCCTGGATTCTGATCTGGGGAAATAATGTGATCATTTGAAGGATAAAAGCAATATGATCAACTTATTTTCAAAATATATGGGGTATCATTACAGTCCAGGTTTGATGCAGGATACAGGATACTTGGGGCTGGTGCACTGGGATGACCCAGAGGGATGGTACGAGGAGGGAGGAGGGAGGGAGGTTCAGGATGGGGAACACGTGTACACCCATGGTGGATTCATGTTGATGTATGGCAAAACCAAAACCAATACAATATTGTAAAATGTAAAAAAAAAAAAAAAAAAGTAAAAAATTAACATATCAAAAAAAAAGGAAAGAGAAAAAAAAAACAAAATATATGGGGTACTGTCNAGGTTCAGGATGGGGAACACGTGTACACCCATGGTGGATTCATGTTGATGTATGGCAAAACCAAAACCAATACAATATTGTAAAATGTAAAAAAAAAAAAAAAAAAGTAAAAAATTAACATATCAAAAAAAAAGGAAAGAGAAAAAAAAAACAAAATATATGGGGTACTGTCTAAGTCTGTTTGGACTGCTGTAACAAAAGACCACAGACTGGGTGGTTTATGAACTACAGAAATTCATTTCTCACAGTTCCAGAGGTTGGGAAGTCCAAGATTAAGGCGCCAGCACATTTGCTGTCTGGTGGGAACCCACTTCCTGGTTCATAGACGGCCATCTCCTGGTTGTGTCCTCAGATGGCACACAGGGCACAGGAGCTCTCTGTGGTATCTTTTTATAAGAGCACTAATCCCATCCATGAGGGCTCCACACTCACAACCTCAGCACCTTGTGAAGCCCCACCTCTGAATACCATCTCGCTGGGAATCAGATTTCAACATGTGAATTTAGGGGAGAGGCAAGCATTCAGTGCATAGCAGACCCCGTGCTGGGCACCAGATCTATTACGCTGAACAAAAGACAGGAGTTTCCCTTAGAAAACTTGACAAGTCTAGCAGGAGATCTTCAGCCATCAAATCGATGAGCTCTGAATGTGGGGAAGGTATAGAAGCTGTAGCAGTGATATATATGCACTATTTTACCATGTGTAAAATAGATAGCAAATGGGGAGCTGCTGTCTAGCACAGGGAGCTCAGCCCAGTGCTCTGTGATGAGCTAGAGGGGTGGGATGGAGGAGGGTGGGAGGGAAGCTCAAAAGGAAGAGGATCTATGCATACCTATGGCTGATTCACTTTGCTGTATGGCTGAAATCAGCATAACCCTGTAAAGCGATTATACGCCAACAACAAAACTTTTTACAAAGTGGTAAGGCAGACCCCACATGAGCTTTCAAGGAAACCCAGCACTTGCCTCAGGGAACTCAGTGGAAACGATGATCTAAATCACAGGTATCTTTAGCTATTTTTCTGTTTTGAGTCACTCACCTTAAGTCTGGCTAGAAATTCCTGAAGATTAAAAGGGCTAGCCAGCATAACAATAGCAGGGTGTTGCTCATTGGGCAATTAAACATTATAAAGCCCCTCCAAGGAAGCATGTGCAAATAGAACCCTGACATAGGGAGCCAAATCTTGATCATCGGCCTGAAGCAGGCTGTAGCTTGCAAAGCTGTTCCTGCAGGTAAAGCCCTCAGAGGCTTTGTCATTGTGCTGGAAACCTCAGATGGGATTTAACTTGGTCAACGGAATTTTTATTGTAACTGTTTCCTGGTTCAGTATCCTTGCTATGATCCCTGTATTATGCATTCAGCACAGCTTTTTCCCTTGTGCTTTCTTTTAAAAGATTATTTATTTATTTGGCTACACGGGATCTTAGTTGCAGCACACGGGATCTTTAGTTGCGGCCTGAGAACTCTTGGTTCTCTGACCAGGGATCAAACCCTGGCCCCCTGCGTTGGGAACTGTAACCACTGGACCGCCAGAGAAGTCCCTCCCCCTGTTCTTTCATCTGTATAATTCAGAATTCATTTTCCTAATGAGTATCCAGCTGTATGTGTCTCACTAGCATCACTACGATGGTAGAAGTATCCTGAAAAATCCACAGTTGATGGAGACCCTCCTCTCAAAGCTTCCCTGGTGGCTCAGATGGTAAAGCGTCTGCCTGTAATGAGGGAGATTTGGGTTCGATCCCTGGGTCAGGAAGACTCCCTGGAGAAGGAAATGGCAACCCACTCCAGCATTCTTGCCTGGAAAATCCCATGGACGGAGGAGCCTGGCAGGCTACAGTCCATGGGGTTGCAAAAAGTCGGACATGACTGAGCGACTGAACTGAACTGAACTTCCTCTCAGAGCNCCTGGAGAAGGAAATGGCAACCCACTCCAGCATTCTTGCCTGGAAAATCCCATGGACGGAGGAGCCTGGCAGGCTACAGTCCATGGGGTTGCAAAAAGTCGGACATGACTGAGCGACTGAACTGAACTGAACTTCCTCTCAGAGCTAGTGAGTTTCACAGGAAGCTAGCTCTTGGGGTTAAGAAAACATATAGGGCAAACATACAGTGACATCAAGGCCTCCTCCCCTGACGCCAGCTGGGTGTTTGATGTGGTGACACTCTGAAGCCATGTGATGCCGGGCTCCGTTGCATGATTCACATTGCTAACCTTTGGAAATGCTGAACATAAATGAATGAACCTAAATGCTACCCAGCTGTACAAGAAACACTATTTGTAAATAGTCTCTTCCCTGGTGTAGTATCTGAACTCAGAGAAAGTTACTCAGCAATCTAGCCAGTTCAATAGTTTGTAAAGGAACTACGGTCACAACTTGCAAGTGGCTTTACCTTACCACTTTTGCTGCTAATGAACCATAATCAGCATTTATCCTCAAGTATCATTAGTCTTATATTCCTATTTAAAAGAAGTAAATCAGAAGGTTTAACAGGCTTCAAGCTTTAAAGGCCCAGCTCCTTTTGTGTTGGGCTTCCCTAATGGCAAAGAATCTGCCTGTCAAGGCAAGAGATGTGGGTTTGTTGCCTGGGTGGGGAAGATCCCCTGGAGGAGGGCATGGCAACCCACTCCAGCGTTCTTGCCTGGAGAATGTCATGGACAGAGGAGCCTGGCAGGCTACAGTCCATTGTGTAACAAAGAGTCAAACACGAGTGAGCACACACACATACATCCCTTCACATTACCACCCCCATCACCCAGAGGGACGCGGTCCTTAGAGGGTCCACTTGACTTAACATCTGAAGTCTTAGGTACTTTCTGACCATGCAGCTACAGAGAACATTTAGGACAGGAGTTGGCACCATCTTGAAATCATTTGTTGTCTTTTCAGGAAAAGTATGAGAAATGCTACCACAGTTCTAATGCTGATTAGACTGCCACCGACCTATGTTCAGAAAAGTCACACGGGAACATCCCTGCTAGTCCAGTCGTTGAGAGTCTGCCTTCCAAAGCAGGGGACTTGAGCTGGGAAACTGAGATCCCATAGGCCACTGGGCAACTAAGCCAACTCGCCACAACTACTGAGCCCAAGTTCTCTAGAAACCATGTTCCACAACAAGAGAAACCTGGTTATCACATGAAAACTCAGCACAGCCAAAATAAAAGTCTAATGCAAATTTTTTAAAAGTCACATGTGGTAGCATTTGTTTCAAAAATGATTTTCTGATACAGATTCAAAAGGAAAAAGCATTTTGCTACTATCTGTCCTAAACTTTAACTCAAAGTGAAAATGTTAGTTGTTCAATTGTGTCTGACTCTTTTTGGCCCTGTGGACTGTAGCCCGCCAGGCTCCTCTGTCCCTGGAATTCTCCAGGCAAGAATACTAGACTGGGTAGCCATTCCCCTCTCCAGGGGACCTACCTAACCCAGGGATCAAATCTGGTTCTCCTGCATTGCAGGCAGATTGTTTATCATCTGAGCCACAAGGGAAGCCCCCAGATTTTAATTCAAGTACAATAGAAAAATGAATGGCCGTGCATGGTGCAACACTTAGAGATGGTGGTAGAGGATAAAAGCTTATAACAATACTGCTGAGGTTCATGTGTAGTTTTATTCTTTTATTAACACTTCTAGACATGATGCCATAGTAAGTAAGACAGCGAATAATTTATCCAGATTAGTCCTTTACTGCATTTTCTCCACACATCTGCTGCTGTTGCTAAGTCGCTTCAGTCATGTCCAACTCTGTGCAACCCCGTAGGCGGCAGCCCACCAGGTACCCCCGTCCCTGGGATTCTCCAGGCAAGAACACTGGAGTGGGTTGCCATTTCCTTCTCCAATGCATGAAAGTGAAAAGTGAAAGGGAAGTCGCTCAGTCGTGTCCGACTCTTCACGACCCCATGGACTGTGGCCCACCAGGCTCCTCCATCCATGAGATTTTCCAGGCAAGAATACTAGAGTGGGGTCAGGGATCTAAGCCTACTGTTTTGTGATGACCTAGAAGGGTGGGATGGGGGTGGTGGTGGAAGGGAGGCTCAAGAGAAAGAGGATATATGTACATTTATGGCTGATTCAGGTTTTTGTATGGCAGAAGCCAACCCAACATTGTAAAGCAATTATCCTCCAATTAAAAAGAATGGAGAAAGTAACATGGAAACATATACACTATCATATGTAAAATAGATAGCTGATGGAGATTTGTTATATGGCTCAGGGAACTCAAACTGGGGCCCTGTGACCACCAAGAGGGGTGGGATGAAGTGGGAGGGAGGTTTAAGAGGGAGCGAACATATACCTATGGCTGATTCATGTTGATATATGGCAGAAACCAACACAATATTATAAAGCAATTATCCTTCTATTAAAAATGAATAATTCTTTAAAAAATGCATAAGAACAAATATGGGAAAACCTTTACAATATACTTCTGAGTAAAAGAAAATGTGGATTTTTTTAAAGTAAAAATAAATAAATAAAGACCAATCAGCTTCACACTTCATTCTTCCCACTTTGAGATGCTACTAATCCATAGGCTTTCTATAAGGTATTTTCATTGTGAGGTATGTAGTGAGTTCCAGATGTCATCACAACTGCACATCTCAATAGCTACCTGGTGTTGACTGAGTCCTTCCTCTGTGTCAGCCATTACATTCAGCGCTTTACAGACCAGCTCTTTAAACCTCACATCAGCCCAATTATTTTGTATATTATTGCATTATATGTTATATTGTGTTATTGATCAGTCTCTGTTCAAAAATGACGGAGTCACAGGTTTTAATAAGCATTCTACAATTTGACAGTAAGTATATGGCAGAGCTGGGGATTGAGACTCATTTTTAAGTGGCTGTGAGATGTCCAAACATTCCACCCCAACCCTATGTGACCTCTGGGTAGCACTTTAATTGCCCTCGCATGTCTTCTGGTACAAAAAAATACCATGTTACTCTCTTTAATTTGTCTCACTTTGGCCCAGAGATTGGGATGCGGTAGAAAAGAGGCCAGTTGCTCATTTGACAGATGACACTTTTAAATCGGGAAAGTTGAGTTGGTGCTGCTGCCATGGCAACTGACCCGGAGAATTTCCTGATAGTTAAGAAACTGCTGGGACGAGAAAGAGGCCCCCAAAGGTTAGCAGGCTTGCTTAAGATGAAGCAAGATATTTTAAAGTCACAAAGCTGAAGCTACATCCTAGTCATAGAAACTATTTTCAATATGTTTGAAGTTTTAATGTATCTTGAATATGATTAATCATTGCTGGAGATAAACTGTATGGGCAGCCTGAAACTAAATAATCAGTGTGACGAATTTTTAACTGGCGGCCTTTACTTTTTGGATGAGAAACAAGATAGGGGAGTCCAAAGATACATTAAATAGCATTAACATGTAGGGAAAGGATGCTGACGTTCACTTCTCGGGTCTGCATGTACGCTAAGTCGCTTCAGTCATGTCCAGCTTTTTGCAACCCCATGGACTGTAACCCGCCAGGCTCCTCTGTCCATGGGATTCTCCAGGCAAGAACACTGGAGTAAGTAGCCATGCCCTTCTCCAAGGCATCTTTCTAACCCACAAATTAAACCTGCATCTCTTATGTCTCCCTCATTGGCAGGTGGGTTCTTTACCACTAGCGTCACCTGGGAAGCCCTCACTTGGGTCTAAAGATTTATTTAGGGAAACAAAATGTTGAATAAGATCTTGAAAGAGCATTTTAATCAAGAGTCTTCTAGTTGAAGTAACAAAAATAAAAGCTGAACTAACATGTTAAAAAAAAAAAAAGGCTTTACCAGTTTACAGGTAACTGTAGCTGAAAGGAGAAGGCAATGGCACCCCACTCCAGTACTCTTGCCTGGAAAGTCCCATGGACGGAGGAGCTTGGTAGCCTGCAGTCCGTGGGGTCGCGAAGAGTCGGACACGATTGAGCGACTTCACTTTCACTTTCTTGCATTGGAGAAGGAAATGGCAACCCACTCCAGCGTTCTTGCCTGGAGAATCCCAGGGACGGGGGAGCCTGGTGGGCTGCCATCTGTGGGGTCGCACAGAGTCGGACACAACTGAAGCGACTTAGCAGCAGCAGTTGAAAAGTTGAGGAGATAAATCTGGCTTGTCAAAATCAGGATGTTCATGCATTATCCTCAGGAACATTTCCCCTCACTTCCTAGGTGTGCTTTCCTTTGTGATGACTTCCCTTTCAGACAGGTTGTTTCTCTGTAGTAGCCCTCAGGGTTCCTCACTACTCTGAGCTTATGTCTCATCAGTTTTATAGCCATAACAGAAGGAAAGTTCTTCTGAACACATCTGTAAAAATCTCAGGACAGGCTCCCATTGGCTCACTTAGAGTCACATGTCTAAGTGATCCACCAATCACTGTAGGAGAGGAAGGAGATGTCTGATTCTGGGTGTAGTCAGATAGCCACTTCCAGAATAGTGGGAGAAGGAAAAGAAAATTGGGCTACTATTACCTAAGCGAGGAGGACATTTTGAAGACAGAAACAACAGATTCCAGGGTCCAGAGGACAACTATTCTTAGGTAGTAAATCAGTTCAGTTCAGTTGCTCAGTCGTGTCTGACTCTTTGCGACCCCATGAATCGCAGCATCCCAGGCTTCCCTGTCTATCACCAACTCCTGGAGTTCGCTCAGACTCACATCCATCAAGTCAGTGATGCCATCCAGCCATCTCATCCTCTGTCGTCCCCTTCTCCTCCTGCCCCCAATCCCTCCCAGCATCAGAGTCTTTTCCAATGAGTCAACTCTTTGCATGAGGTGGCCAGAGTACTGGAGTTTCAGCTTTAGCACCATTCCTTCCATAGAAATCCTAGGGCTGATCTCCTTCAGAATGGACTGGTTGGATAGTTTCTGGCAAATAACTGATTTTATTCTCTTGACAAGTTATAAGTTACATACCTCTGATAAGTCTTTGAGTATCTCATCCAGAGAATAACCACTGTGCAGAATTAGCATAGAAATGGGGAGCATGGTGCCTCCTGTACCCACTCCAAACATCCCTACCAGGGCCCTCCAATCCCACCATTCAGTTCAGTTCAGTCGCTCAGTCGTGTCTGACTCTTTGCGACCACATGAATCCCACCATTAGAGAACCTTAAATCTTTACCAAGTGTCTGAGGCTTTGAAATGGATTGAGTTGAGAGGGTGCTGAAAAGAGAAGTTGAAACACATTGAAGAGAAACTGCCAACCACAAGGTCACTGAGTGCTGACTAGGGCAGCCATCTTTGAATCTGATGCTGGCCGACAATGCATACCTACACTCTTAGTTGTCTAGTCACCGTCTGGCTTTACAATATACCCATGCTGGACCCATTGCGACCCAGTGGACTGTAGTTTGCCATACTCCTTTGCCCATGGGGTTTCCCAGGCAAGAATACTGGAGTAGGTGGCCATTTCCTCCTCCAGGGGATGTTTCTGACCCAGGGATCAAACCCACATCACATCTCTTGCATCTCCTGCATGGGCAGGCAGATTCTTTACTTCTGAGCTACTTGTGAAGTCTACATATACTCATGTGCATATAATTTTTATTATAACTGTTTTGGTACAAAAATATTATATGCTCATTTCAGAAAACTTGAAGATACAGATATCAATGAATTAAAAGAGCATAAAATTCAACTGTTCCTCCTAAAAACCATAATTCCAGTCTAATTATGAGAAACTCCAACAAGGAAGCATTCTTCAAAATATCTGCCAGGACTCCTCAAAACTGTCAAAAGTCAATGTAAACTATAAATGTCTTGAGAGGCTGTCATAGCCAATAGGAAAATAAAAAGACATCATGACTAAATATAATGCAATCTCCTGGGTAGGATCCTGGAACAGAAAAATAAGAAACTCGAACTAAATATGGACTAGAGTTTATATTTAAATATTTGTTCATTAACTATACTAAATGTAAGAGGTAATAACAGCTCATGTATACTCATATAAGATGGTAATAATCGAGGAAAGTGGATGTGAGGTATAAAGGAACTCTATACTATCTTAATTTTCTGCAAATTGAAAACTGTTCTAAAAATAAAGTCTAATTAAATTTTGCAAAAAAAAAAAAAAGAAAGAAAGAAATCAGTTGTAACTTCACCACCCAGAGTAAACATGTTAGCATATTAACATTTATATTTACAAATGTTTTGCTTATGCATAAATATCTTTTCATAAAAAGTGGTATTAAACTATTTTCAATATGTTTTATTGTTTTTAACAAACCATAGTTAGTGTTGAGAAATATTTTACTATAGCCTTATTTTTAGTGGCAACACATGCAGATTTTTATGCCTAAATGCATCTAACTAGTGCCTCACAGTAAGATATTTGTTTTCCATTTTTCAGTACTAATAAATAACGGGTTAGGATTTTGTCCTTTAGTTCTACAAAATGGAATCCTATCACACATGGTATTGTGTATACTGTTTAAGTCACTCACAATGTGCTGTAAATATTTCTGAGTCCATGAACATGAGCTATGACCTTGAGCCCAAATCTGGAACCTCATCCATAGCTGCATTTCCTAGCTGCTGCTGCTGCTGCTGCTAAGTCACTTCAGTCGTGTCCGACTCTGTGTGACCCCATAGACGGCAGCCCACCAGGCTCCCCCATCCCTGGGATTCTCCAGGCAAGAATACTGGAGTGGGTTGCCATTTCCTTCTCCAATGCATGAAAGAGAAAAGTGAAAGTGAAGTCGCTCAGTCTGTCCGACTGTTAGCGACCCCATGGACTGCAGCCCACCAGGCTACTCCGTCCATTGGATTTTCCAGGCAAGAGTACTGGGGTGGGGTGCCATTGCCTTCCCCGGCATTTCCTAGCTAGCAGTTCTCAAAGTTCTTTTACATTGGGATTTCATACAATCCATGAACTTTTGTACAATCTATAGAATCATATCATGAATTAAATACAGCTTTTTATCAGATGAACTTAAGTATGAATTTACATTAAACAGCCCACAACTGGAAAACTCATTTAATAAAGATGCAACTCTCTTCTTCACTGGCAATATCTCCCCCATTAAAAGATGTGGCCAAGAGTTGGATCTCTGTCCTGGTTCTGGCTCTTTGTTGACCTATTTTTAAGGTCATCTGCTGGTTCCTATTGTACCCCATCTGTGACTACAGACCACAATGACCATCATTAGATGATGTAAGGACTTATCTACAAATTTCAGAGAATTCCTAGCCTTTCTGCAATTACTCAAAGTTGATTTTTTTTTAAGCACAGAATCTTTATTGCCTTGGTTCTAACCATGTCTATTTTTATTTGCTACTTCCTTGGTTTGAACCACACTATTTTCCTTGGTTCTAACCATGTCTGTTTTCATTTGCCACTTTATAGGTTGCAATTACATAGTGAGATAAGCTATGTAGAACACTCAGTGTGGCACACTGCTATTCGTTAGTCACTCTGTTATTGGTTAGTATTATGTATACAAATGCTGTAAAGACAGAATCCATAGAATAGTGGCTTTAAAATGTCTCACTGTGTTAGGAGAAAGAGTTTTAAAGGCTCCCCTAGATTTGGGCAAGAAAGGATCCATTTCTATGCTGTGTAGCTCCTAAAAGATCCCCAACTTCTCTGTTTTGTAGATGTCAGTTATTCTGTATGTATTTTTCATGTATCACAATTTGCCTTCCCAGAGGCTGTAATTATATTTAAAAAGTGAACTTTTTGCAGCCTCACCAGGTCTTTGCTGTGGAAGGTTAATCATAACGATATGCATGTTGGATTTACACATCTGAACAGTAAACTGGGTTTCAGACTTACAGACATACAAGGAATGTGTTCATTTAATATAAAGTTACAGTCTAGCTGTGCCTTCATTATCCCATTTGTGACCTGGGCGTTACAAATCATTTGCCATATCCCTGTCTACACAACAACTTTGGAAAGATTGAGATAACAGTAATTAAGCTCTAGCGACTAAAAAGCCTTCAGAAGCAGCACTGTAGTATGGGCACCTCACTCACAAACATAGTGCTATTTTTGCCGCTGCAATATTTACCACTGTTTAAATAAAAAAAAAAAAAAAAAGGGTTCTTTGCCTAGTTTGCTATTCTACCAATGCTGTGTCTAAGTTAAAAAATAAAAACAAAAACTATTCATATTCCTATTTCTTGTTTGTTTGCTATCAACCCGTCCTCAAGACTTTCCAGCTCTCCATCCACTTGGGATTTACGGGCTATCACAGTTTCTTCAGTCACCCCATTCAGACTCCAGTCTTGACGGGTTATCTGTTACTTAAGCACTTGATCCTGAGTTCCCTCTTGTTTCTATCATGCTGTTTGTTCTTTCTCAGGTTGACTTCACACAGATCTCCACTTCGCATCTGATTAGACTACCGCGTCTGCTCCCGCCGTGGGCCAGGTGAGTGGTATCCACACTGCAGGAATTCACTGCCCACTGGGCACTTAGTGGCCCCCCGGAAGAAGCTGACTGGAGGAGGTCCCAGAGCAAACTGAGGAAACAGACAGTCGATCCTGGGCCCACTGGGGCGCCTCCAGGCTGCTTAAGCCCATCATTGCTCCTCTGGGTCTGCCTCAAGATGTTACAGTTCTCCCTTCTTGGAATTTACTGTTCCCATTGTCTCATCCTGCAGCCTTGACCTGACCAATCGGTGCTAATACGTGAATGAAAAGGGAGCAATTATTCTATCCAGTGAAGAGAACTGAATCTTAACAAAAGCTTTCTGGAGCTAATGTTGTAACCCAAAGGGAAACTTCCAAAGGAGCAATTTTATGACTCCAAAAAGACTGCTGGAGGACAGGTGTTTGAGACAAATAAAACTTTCAGCACCTCTGAAATTATAGGAGGCAAGCAGCTCTTTATTCTTCCTAAGGGCAAGCCCATCCTTACAAGGGTGGGAAGTGTTCACCAGATGCAAAGTGGAGGAAACTGCAGACAGTTAATCGTATGCACATTAAGCCAAAGGGGAAGATAATCAGTAGGTATCTCATTTACTGCTTTTGCCTTGGAAGAAAGAAAGGGAATGAACATTTACTGAAATTCAACTATGGGCTAGCCATTGTCCCAAGAACTTCATATTTCTTCTCATTCATCCAAAGAATAGCTAAGTAAGTCATATCCTGGATCAAGAGTTTGAAATATAGTGCTTAGTGGAATCCTCCTAGTAATCATATAAATACTCACAGTATCCTAAAATACTATATAAGTATTATTATCTCCCATTTTCCTGCTGGGAAGTAAGAGTTGGCTAGTCAACTTAGTACCACACAACTAGTCAGAGGCCGAGTAGAAATCAAAGTTTGATGTAATTCCAAACCTTGTGCTCTTAACACAGCTCTTCAAGAAAACTATAAGGCCCCATTTTTCAGATAGAGAAACTGAGATCAGAGAAGTTAAATGATTTGCTCAGTGTCTTAGAGCCAGTCAGAAATGGACCCAGCTTCTTCAAAACCAAGTCTTTTTGAGATATAGCCCACATGCTCCCTCCTGGTGACCCTAGGCAGAAGCTGAAGATGCCTTCCTCCCAAAGACCTTGCGGAAGTAAGTGGGTAACTTCAAGACAAATGATGCGGGTGAAAATCAAAAAATATGTAGAGAAAGCACAACGGCCTGTCTTTAAAAAAAAAAAAAAACTGATTTAATATCTGGGGCCTCATTTATGTGAATAATTATATGCTGATTCCCAAATGTCTTTTTCTCAATTTCATTATCACCACATTTCAGGGTAGGAGGAGGAAGGACTCAGTTGTTGAAGGAAGGCTCTGAATACAGTCACTACAGGTAAATTGCTCATGTTGTTTATTCTGATGAATTAAAAACAGTAGGAGAGAGGAAGGTAGAAATGAGATATGAACAAGTGTTGAATGAAAAGCAGCACCTAGGGGCACCGATACAAAATTATTCTGAGGATGAGGCTGGTGTGAATGGGAGTGAGGCAGACAATTGAGGAAAGAACATACTTGAGAGGAAGTTGGAGAAGAGAGGGAGAAACAATCAGAGGCATAAACAGGCTTCCAACAATTCCATCACAGGAGAAAACACCAACAAGGGTTTATCTCTTTCTCCATAGGTTTCCCTGAAGATGACTGGTGGCCTTGGCCTGTACTTCCTGGGGTTGAATTCATGACCTCATTTCCCTGATCCCCCACCCACTTTGTAACCGAGACTGGGAGCACATAGGTATCGACGGAGCCTCCATTAATCCAACACAGACAGGTATGGGGATCGTCGCATAGGGTTAAGATTGGTGACCAGGTAAAAGCATGGATCTGGGGACCAGCAGATTTAGTTCCAATCTCAGCTCTGTCATTGAAAGCTGAACTCTGCAGTGCCTCAGTTTACCTAATTGTAACATGAGCCCATTATGCCAGCATCCTAAGGTTGGAGGAGTAAATGTGATCATGCACACAAAACCACCTCACACAGCGCCTGCCACAAGGGACATTTATGTTCCTTCATCTGTGTGCTTATTGCTAAGTCATGTCAGACTCTTTGAGACCCCATGGACTAGAGCTTGCTAGGCTCCTCTGGGGAAGGTGGGATTCCCTGTCCATGGAATTCTCCAGGCAAGAATACTGAAATGGGTTGCCATATCCTCCGGGGGAATCTTCCTGACCCAAGTATCGAACTCAAGTCTCTTACATCTCCTGCATTATCAGGCGGATTTCTTACCACTAACGCCTCATGGGAAGCCCTTCATCTGAGTAGGGCATTTGAATGAGATGCTAGCAAGTCTCCCTACTTTGGCCATTAAATTATGAAATGAAGTGAAGTGAAGTCGCTCAGTCGTGTCCAACTCTTCACGACCACTTGGACTGTAGCCTATCAGGCTCCTCACTCCATGGGATTTTCCAGACAAGAGTATTGGAGTGGGTTGCCATTTCCTGCTCCAGGGATCTTCCCCACCCAGGGATCGAACCCAGGTCTCCTGCATTGTAAGCAGATGCTTTACCATCTGAGCCACCAAGGAAGCCATGACTAGTTATTTAATTTCCTCCCATAGGGTTTAGGTGAAAACTAGAGTCCTCTTCAAACTCAGTATCAAATTATTTTAATATTTTCATGTTTCTTAAACCTTTAATCATGGTTTTGATTTGGAGGAACATTAAAAAATCATTCAGCACAAAATCTCATAGATGGACGATAATTTTGGTTTGTTAAAAAATACAGACGGAAGGAAAACAGAAAGGAAGGAAGGGGATGAAGGAATGGGAAAGAAAGAGGAAGACAGAAAAATGCCTCAGCTACTAACTTTCTTGGGTGACTGAACTGATAAAAGGTTAGTCTAAGAAGGACTTTCTAAAACTGGCTTCAGCAGTGTCCCCAACTTGGGATAAGAGCCTACTTGGAAAGTGACAAGAGAATATTTATTTGGATATGAATGTTCTTTTGTATTTGAATTTAAAAAAAAAGAAACAGAGGCATGCAGTCACACCTTGTCATCCTCTACAAACAGGACTGAGGGAGGGGGTGTGATGACATCTCGTAGGCTCCCCCAGCATCCCCTCTCAGAGACCCTGGTGGGTCATGCAGTCACCTGGTTACACGTCCCTTGTTGGCAGTCTACATGCCTCTGCAAGGATAAGACAGACCTCGTCATGTTTTCCCCAGTAGTTTTCTTTGCATTCACAAGGTATCCTGAGAAATAGTACAGAAAAGCCAGTTTGAAAAATGAGGAGAAGCAGATTCAAATGCTGGTTATCTGTGCAAATGCTCAGCATTGCTTAGCTTCCCCGAGCCTTTGTTTCCCCAGCTATTCATCTGTAAAATATCTGGATTAATCTTAAAAGGCCCCTTTGGAGCCCCACATTCTGTGGTTCCTGCTACTTTCCTTTTTCTTCAGAGAACCAGTGTGACTCTAACCTTTCATAGATGCACATGTGGATTTATCAGGAATTAATGAAGCTTTGTGGGTTTCCCTGGTGGCTTAAATGGTAAAGAATCTGCCTGCAGTGCAGGAGACCCAGGTTCAATCCTTGGTTTGGAAAGATCCCCTGGAGAAGGAAATGGCAACCCTCTCCAGTATTCTGGCCTGGAGAATCCCATGGACAGAGGAGCCTGGTGGGCTACAGTTCATGAACTGAAGCTTTAGATTTGAAGCCACTTACCTCTACAGGGCCCTTCTTGGGGCTTGGGATGGGGTTCTGTGTTCACATGATCACATTNGGAAATGGCAACCCTCTCCAGTATTCTGGCCTGGAGAATCCCATGGACAGAGGAGCCTGGTGGGCTACAGTTCATGAACTGAAGCTTTAGATTTGAAGCCACTTACCTCTACAGGGCCCTTCTTGGGGCTTGGGATGGGGTTCTGTGTTCACATGATCACATTTTTTTGTAAAATTTGCCAAAATAGATATTTTTATGTTTCTTTTCTTAAAGAGAACCCTCAAGATCGTTTAAAGCTCAAACTTCACAAGATCTCAATTTGTGTTGTACAGAGGACATATTTCTTGCCAAATCCACCGATCAGAGTTGTGAAGAGTAGACAAAATCACCAAGGGATCAAGTAAGTCTAGAAGCTTGCTTAAAAAGCAACCGCTTCCAACTTCCCCCACTTCTTATCTCCCATTCAGCTTCTTCTGCTTTTTTAGAGTGAGAAGCTGAGACCTTGAACAGCACAATGACCAATCCAAATTTATAACTTGAACTGAAGCCATAAAATGCATTCGATAACAGGGTACTGTTCTCAGCCCTAGTCATGGGGCCACTGAACCCCCTGAAAACATGTGGTGATCTATTTTACTAACAAGAAATCACAGACAGCTTGGAACCGCTAGTGAAAGGAGATGGAGCACGTTGCCATCCTTAGAAGGTCAGTTTTCACATTCACCTCCTGCTTTTTTACATCATTTAAAATACAGTAGCTGGTGGCTGTTTTTCAAAGCCTGGCAGTGATTATTTTTACTTTCAGTTACACTCACCCGAATAGCAACTACTGCTCTGGGAATAGAGACTGGGCTGGCAGTTAATTGGTTTCCAAGACAGAGTGAGTCTTCATAAAATTTGGTTTTTTAATGATTTCTCCCAGTTTTTTATGCCCCCTGGGACTCGCTTTCCTAGCAGATGTCTTCAAATCCCATGCCTCTGACTTGCTTTTGGGGTGCAACTAGCTACAAGCCTTCTGCCAGAGCCTCAGAAGCCACCTCGACATTCTGGGAGTTAGCACCAAGCTTCCTGCACTGTCATAGGGGCCCGCACTCTATCAGGCTCTGTCTCCTCAGGGAGAGCATCAGGGATGGAGCATTCCAATCCCAGAGGGAGCCTGTTGCCATGCGATTACTAAACACCAATTCTGGTCCAGCTGCGGGGGAGCCAGGAGAAGCATCCTTGGGGGGTAAACTACACACAAACATATTTATTCAACTTGTTGGGAATGTGAGCTACTAAGTGCTATTTCACAAGCCACTTATGCAATGGTCAGCCTACTTCCCGAAACTTATCCTGCTGGCTGTGCGGGTAGGAAAGATATATCAAGGAAATTTTTCTAAACCAACAATAATTATACAAGTATTAAATGCTACATTTCTTTGTCCTTGCAAATTGTTTCTTTCCCCAATTTGTCTCCTCCTACCGTGTCTCCTGCCCCTGGCTCTGCCTCCATCCACAGCCAATATTGTTCTCTAGAGACATTAGTTGTCAGACACTTAGCTTTCCATCAAAAAAATACTTGTTGGGACTTCCCCGGTGGTCCAGTAGTTAAGATTTTGCCTTCCAATGCAGAGGATGCGGGTTCAGTCCCTGGTCAGGAAGCTAAGACCCCACATACCTCTTGGCCAAAAAACCAAAACAGAAAAGAGGAGCAATATTGTAAGTAATTTAATAAAGACTTAAAAATGGTTCACATCAAAAAAAAAGTCCTTGAAAAGTGCTTACCTTGTGCCAACATGGGTTTTGCTCTAGGGGAGCCAAAAAATCAAGAAGAAATAGTTCCTGCCTTCTTTGAACCCACTGGGAATGCTGGAGGCATGAAACAGAGCACACAAGTGAATCAAAATAAGTGTTGGGATGTCTGCTTCTGAATCTGTGTGCACGAGCCTTTAGGGGCTGCCCAGGAGGAATGTACAGTGGAGATCTGCAGTGATCCAAATATTTCATATGAAGAACATAGTCTACTGCTTTTTAAAAAAATTATTCATTTTTAGTTGAAGGATAATTGCTTTAGAATATTGCATTGGTTTCTGCAGTATATCAACACAATTAATTCAGATCTGGTGTATTGGTTTTCTATTGCTACCGTGAAAACTGCCATGAATTTAGCAGGTTTGAAACAGCTTTCATTCACTATGACACAGTTTCGCAGGGCAGAAGTCCAGTTGGCTTGGCTAGGTACTCTGCTCATAGTCTCCCAAGGTCAAAGTCTTGGCTTGGGCTCTCTCACCTAGAGAATCTGCTTCCAACTCATTTGGGCTTTGGGCAGCTTCTTTCTTACTCATGGTTCCCATGTGGCCCCCTCTATCTTCAAGCCAGTAATGGTGGGTTGAGCCCTTCTTACACTTTGAATCTCTCTGACTTCCTCTTCCACTTTCAAGGATTCGTGTGATTACATTGGTCCACCTGATAATCCTGGATTATTGCCCTACTTTAAGGTCAGCTGATTAGTGACCTTAAGAGCTGATTAGTAACATCTGCAAAGTCCCTTTTGCCACATAACAACATAACCACAACACTGATACCAGGGTCAGAGATCCCAGAGGGCCAAAATTCTATCTATTTTAGTCCACTCCCAGCTCCCAGGATTCATACCGTATCACACACAGAATACCTTCACCCCATCCCAAGATCTCCAGAAGTTTCATCCCACTATTGCACAAAATTCCACCTAAATCTCATCAGTCCAGAAGTACCAAATCTCATCTAAATCATCTAAATTAGGCTCTGGATATATTCCACTAAGTACAGTTTTGGGGGCACAGTTTCTCTCCATCCATGTACCTACAAGAAACAAATTATCTGCTATCTAGCATACAAAGATAGGACAGACGCAGGATAACAGAGACATTCCTATTCAAAAAAAGAGAGGGGAGCAGATAGAGAGAAGTCACCAGTCCAAAGCAGTATTAATATGCAGCCAGACAAACTCCGTTAGAGTTCAATGCCTGGAAATAATTCTCTGCGGCTTTCAGTCCTGCCTTCTGAGTCACTAGGCAAATTGAAATAGCACTAATTGTATTCCACGCACTGTGCTATAAGCTTTATATATATTGACTTATTTAATTCTCCAACTACTGTATGAAGTATACTGCAATTAATTATGCTTGTTTCACAGACGAGGACTCTAAGGCATATAGAGGTACCGAGCTTGCCAAGGTTCTACAGTTGGGCATTGAAGATTTGGACTGAAACCCAGGCAGTCTGGCTTCATGGCTGCTACACCACCCTCCAGTCTCTTGAAGAATAAGTAATAATTTTAAACCACTGAGTTCTGCTCAGGAAGGGAGGAATTTGGAACGTATTTCAGGCTTTCTTCATTACCCAGCACGATTTCCTCTAAGATACGCGTGCATGTTTGCATGTCCATATGCAGGGTTCAGCTTCAGTACAGAGGATTAGGAGAATACCTAACATCTCTGTGGTGGGTTATAGAGGTGAGAGTGTTAAGGAAAATCCCAAGTCTTGGACCGCTTACATGTAGAACACTTCTCCAAAAATAATTTAAAGTTTAAATGTGAGTTCCTCCCACTTCAGTATAATCTGTCCTCTTAAGAAAAGAAAATCATTACTCTTCATGTCTTTATAGACAGTTATTTTCCAGTCATCCTTTAGTCTTCGCCCCTCATGAAGGAACACTCGCGTTTCATATTTCTTCACAGAAATCTGGCATCTAGCTGTGGTTAGGCATGGTGCCTCAGAGGCATTGGACTACCTGAATCTGGATGCTGGTCCACCCCATCAGTGCTCCTGAATCCCAGAAAACTTGCTTAACTTTTCTGAGACTCATTTGTAATATGGAAAGTATATCAGTTCCCATCTCATAGCATGTGTGCTAAGTCATGTCTGACTCTTTGTGACCCTATGGACTTTATCCCACCAGGCTCCTCTGACCATGAATTCTCCAGGCAAGAATACTGGAGTGGGTTGCCATGCCCTCCTCCAGGGCTTCTTCCCGACCTGGGGATCGAACCCACGTCCCTTACATCTTCTGCAATGGCAGGCAGGTTCTTTACCACTAGCACCAACTAGGAACCACCCCCGACCCTGACACCTCATAGACATTTTGTTAATCACAAAATGCACATAAACTCTATGTAGCCTGGGATCTGATAACTCCTCAATAAATCTTAGTTACCATAGACTTCTTATTTAAAAGCATTTCCTTGTTTTTATTTTGTACCTTTTCTAATTCCCTCTATGCTATAATAAGATACAATTCTATGTATAAAAGAATTATTCTTTCTATTCTATTTTATTGTTTGAAATAGGTGTGGTTCTGAAACTTTGCATTATGCAGAATTTTCTATAAAGTTAACTCATTCCTCATTTTAATAATAATCTGAAATGAAACATCAACAATTCTTAAATTTTACATTTTGCATTGAATATTCATTTTCATACAAATCCAGTTTCATTTTGGCTTTTCAGGATAATACATTGATGGATAATATGTCCCAAATATCTTTCTCTTGTTTAGGTAGCCTATGTGTTTTTCCCAATATTTTGTGGAATTTTTGTTCCAATCGTAAATAGGAAGTTGGCAGTTAACCTGAACACAATGGACTGTCAAAATACATGAAAGCTCAATCACAAGAAAGAAGTTTGTGATAGAATCAAAAGATCTGAATTTTAGACTTTACAGCTATTAGGGTGGCTACTATAAATAAAAAGACTAAGAACAGAAAATAACAAGTGAAAGGAAGGATATAGAGAAATTGGAACATTTGTGCACTATTAAGAAGATTGTAAAATGGTAAAACTGCTATGGGAAACATTAAACAGGAGCCTCAAAGCAAATGAAACTACATATAATCCAGCAATTCCATTTTTAGGAAAATATCCAAAAGAATTGAAAACAGGATCTCAAAAGAGATATTTACACACCCACCTCTGTAACAGTGCTATTCACAATAGCCAAGGTATGAAAGCAATTCAAATGTCCATTGGTTGGCAATTATATAAACAAAAGGTGATATATACAGATAATGGAATAATATTCAGCCTTAAAAAAGAAGAAAATCCCGATATGTGCTACAGCATGAAATCTTGAGGATGCTGTGTTCAGTGAAATAAACCAGTCATAAAAGAACAAATGCTAGATGATTCCATTTCTATGAGATATTTAAAGTATCGGAGCTAGGGAAAGGGGACAAAGGAGAGTTGTTTAATGAGTATAGAGTTTCTGTTCTGCTAGAAACTAACAAAGTTCTGAATATCTATACCATGGCAATGTGAATATACTAAATACTACTGAACTGTACACTTAAAATGATTAAGATGGTAAAGTTTATGTCATATGTTTTTCACTACAATTTTTAAAAAGGGAATAGAATGTACAATACCAGAGTTAATTCTAATATGAACCGTATGATTTCGGTGACAATGAGGTGCATGAGTGGTAAGACTCTGCCTGCCAGTGCAAGAGATGCAAAAGACCCAGTTTTGATCCCTGGGTTGGCAACGGCAAGATCCTCTGGAGTAGGAAATGGCAACCCACTCTAGTGTTCCTGCCTGGAAAATTCCACAGAGGGACCTGGTGGGCTATAGTTCATGGCATTACGAAGAGTATGACACGACTGAGCACGCAAAAGCAAAAAGAAACAAGCTATAAGTCAATATAGGTTCATTGATTCTAACAAATGTAATGCTCTGTTGGGGAATGTTGATAGTTGGAGGGAGTCGGGGGCTGGGGGCGTGGCAGGGGGTTATGGGAACTCTCTGTACTTTCTGATCAATTTTTCTGTAAACCTAAATCGCTCTAAAAAAATCAGTGTGCTTCAGTTCTGAATTCTTGGCTGTGTAAACGTTGTAAATATCCGATGGTGCCTTCAGAAAGACTTAGCTTGGTGTATCACAAGTGAGAACGTTAGTAGATGGCCTCAAAAACATCACCAATATTGGGGTAACATGACCTATAGCCTATGATCAAATATGTTCCTTTGGGAATCGCTCCTTTGGAATAGGCAGAACTCTCTGTTTTTTCACCTGCAGTGTAAGAGGCCACAGCAAATGACCACTGAGGCCATTGTGACCAATGCATGGCTTTATGAGACTATGAGTATGCACCCTATACATGATCTCATTGAGTAAAAAGTTGTAAAACAGATGACTTAACTTGGGATTTGTGTTTGTGATTCATGCTTACATAATACCAGATTCACCATTTAGAGACGCAAAGAAAAAAAAAAGCTGTTTCTGTGAAATACCACTTAACTCTAACTTGAATTTTCATACGTAGCACCTAAAAGTAATTCAGTTGCCTTTATTTAAAAATAATTACAGCCACAAAATAAGTCTCCACAACTTTTTTAAAAGATTGGCATTATTACAAAGTATGTTTTCCAGTCACAATGGAATAAAGCTGGAAATAAATAGCAGAAGGAAAGCTGAAAAATTCACAATAGGAGGAATTGAATAACACACTCAAACAACCAACGGATATCAAAGAGTTATAAGGAAAATTAGAAAACACCTTAAGACAAATGAAAATTGTGCTTTTACACCTCAATCGTGTCCTATTCTTGTGCCACGCTGTGGACTGTAGCCCACCAGTCTCCTCTGTCCATGGGATTCCCAGGCAAGAATGTTGGAGTGAGTTGCCATCTCCTCCTCCAGGGGATCTTCCCGACCCAGGGGTCAAACTCCTGTCTCATTATGTTTCCTACATCGGCAGGCAGATCCTTTATCACCGAGCCACCTGGGAAGCCCCCAATGAAAACAAACCTGTGAAATGCAGCAAAAGCAGTGTGAAGAGGAAATTCCATAGCTATAAATGCACACATGAAAAAAAGGAGAAAAATCTATCTTAAATTAACAAACTAATTTTATACCTCAACAAACTAGAAAAAGAACTGTGTGTTAGTCGCTCGGTCGTGCCCGACTCTTTGCGACCCCATGGACTGCAATCCACCAGGTTCCTCTGTCCATGAGATTTTCCAGGATTGCCATTTCCTTCTCCAGGGGATCTTCCCTGGAGACCCCTTGTTCCTTTGGGAATCGCTCCTTTGGAATAGGCAGAACTCTCTGTTTTTTCACCTGCAGTGTAAGAGGCCACAGCAAATGACCACTGAGGCCATTGTGACCAATGCATGGCTTTATGAGACTATGAGTATGCACCCTATACATGATCTCATTGAGTAAAAAGTTGTAAAACAGATGACTTAACTTGGGATTTGTGTTTGTGATTCATGCTTACATAATACCAGATTCACCATTTAGAGACGCAAAGAAAAAAAAAAGCTGTTTCTGTGAAATACCACTTAACTCTAACTTGAATTTTCATACGTAGCACCTAAAAGTAATTCAGTTGCCTTTATTTAAAAATAATTACAGCCACAAAATAAGTCTCCACAACTTTTTTAAAAGATTGGCATTATTACAAAGTATGTTTTCCAGTCACAATGGAATAAAGCTGGAAATAAATAGCAGAAGGAAAGCTGAAAAATTCACAATAGGAGGAATTGAATAACACACTCAAACAACCAACGGATATCAAAGAGTTATAAGGAAAATTAGAAAACACCTTAAGACAAATGAAAATTGTGCTTTTACACCTCAATCGTGTCCTATTCTTGTGCCACGCTGTGGACTGTAGCCCACCAGTCTCCTCTGTCCATGGGATTCCCAGGCAAGAATGTTGGAGTGAGTTGCCATCTCCTCCTCCAGGGGATCTTCCCGACCCAGGGGTCAAACTCCTGTCTCATTATGTTTCCTACATCGGCAGGCAGATCCTTTATCACCGAGCCACCTGGGAAGCCCCCAATGAAAACAAACCTGTGAAATGCAGCAAAAGCAGTGTGAAGAGGAAATTCCATAGCTATAAATGCACACATGAAAAAAAGGAGAAAAATCTATCTTAAATTAACAAACTAATTTTATACCTCAACAAACTAGAAAAAGAACTGTGTGTTAGTCGCTCGGTCGTGCCCGACTCTTTGCGACCCCATGGACTGCAATCCACCAGGTTCCTCTGTCCATGAGATTTTCCAGGATTGCCATTTCCTTCTCCAGGGGATCTTCCCTGGAGACCCCTTGTTCCTTTGGGAATCGCTCCTTTGGAATAGGCAGAACTCTGTTTTTTCACCTGCAATGTAAGAGGCCACAGTAAATGACCACTGAGGCCACTGTGACCAATGCATGGCTTTCTGAGACTAACTTTTTTAGTTAGAAAAAGAACTAACTACATCTAAGGTGAGCAGAAGAAAGGAAATAACAAAGATTAGAGCAGAGACATTCCCAGGTGGCGCTAGTGGTAAAGAACCTGCCTGTCAAAGCAGGAGACGTATGAGTCGCCAGTTCCATCCCTGGGTCAGGAAAATTCCCTGGAGGAGGGCACTGGCAACCCACCCCAATATTGTTGACTGGAGAATCCCATGGACAGAGGAGCCTGGCGGGCTGCAGTTCATGGGGTCACAAAGAGCTGGACACCACTGAAGTGACTTAGCCCACAGCATAGCACAGAGCAGAGATAATGAAATAGGGAATAGAAAAAAAAAATAGAACCACAAAAATAAGGTAATAGAAACTGAGTTTTTTTTAATCAACTGAAAAAGACAAATCTTTCGTTAGATTAACTATTTTAGAGAAAGAGAAAAGACTTAACTAAAATTAAAAATCATAGCAAGAATCTTACAGCTAACGCCATTGAAATAAAAAGGATTATAAGAGATTATTATGAAAAATTTTATGCAACAAATTGGATAACCTAGAAGAAATGTTTAAATTTCTAGAAACACATAACATATCAAGACTGAATCATGAAGAAATATAAAATCTTAACAAACCAATAACTAGTAAAAGATTGAATCAGTCCTCAAGATAAGAAAAGCCAGGACCACATGGTTTCACTGTTTCACTAGACTATTAACAAGCATTCAAAGAATTAACACCAATCCTGCTCAAAGTCTTCCCATAAACTGAAGAAGATGGAGCCCCTCCAAGCTTAGTCTACGAGGCCAGGATACCCTGCTATCAAAATCAGGCAAAGACACTACAAGAAAACAACAAAACAATATTCCTGATGCAAAAATCCTTTAAAAAAATTCTAGTAAACAGAATTCAACAGCCTGTTCAAAAAGTTACATCTTGATATAACTTATTCCTGGAATTCAAGGATGCTTCAACATACACAACACATCTGAGTCACTCCTAATGAGGTAGGAGAACCTAGAGTCTATTATATAAGGTGAAGTAAGTCAGAAAGAGGGGGACAAATATTGTATATTAGCACATGCATATGGAATCTAGAAAGAGGACATTGATGAACCTATCTGTGGGGCAGCAATGGAGCACAGCCATAGAGGACAGATTTGTGGACACAATAGAATAAAGAGAGGGTGGGACGAATTGAGAGAATAGCATAGAAACACATACATCATCATGTGTAAAATAGATAGCAGTTAAAAATTGCTACATGACACGGAGCTCAACCCAGTGCTCTGTGACAACCTAGAGGGGCAGAATGGGGTGGGAGATGGGAGGGGAGATGTGTATAAGAGACAGCAATGGAATAAAGCTGGAAATAAATAGCAGAAGGAAAGCTGAAAAATTCACAATAGGAGGAATTGAATAACACACTCAAACAACCAACGGATATCAAAGAGTTATAAGGAAAATTAGAAAACACCTTAAGACAAATGAAAATTGTGCTTTTACACCTCAATCGTGTCCTATTCTTGTGCCACGCTGTGGACTGTAGCCCACCAGTCTCCTCTGTCCATGGGATTCCCAGGCAAGAATGTTGGAGTGAGTTGCCATCTCCTCCTCCAGGGGATCTTCCCGACCCAGGGGTCAAACTCCTGTCTCATTATGTTTCCTACATCGGCAGGCAGATCCTTTATCACCGAGCCACCTGGGAAGCCCCCAATGAAAACAAACCTGTGAAATGCAGCAAAAGCAGTGTGAAGAGGAAATTCCATAGCTATAAATGCACACATGAAAAAAAGGAGAAAAATCTATCTTAAATTAACAAACTAATTTTATACCTCAACAAACTAGAAAAAGAACTGTGTGTTAGTCGCTCGGTCGTGCCCGACTCTTTGCGACCCCATGGACTGCAATCCACCAGGTTCCTCTGTCCATGAGATTTTCCAGGATTGCCATTTCCTTCTCCAGGGGATCTTCCCTGGAGACCCCTTGTTCCTTTGGGAATCGCTCCTTTGGAATAGGCAGAACTCTGTTTTTTCACCTGCAATGTAAGAGGCCACAGTAAATGACCACTGAGGCCACTGTGACCAATGCATGGCTTTCTGAGACTAACTTTTTTAGTTAGAAAAAGAACTAACTACATCTAAGGTGAGCAGAAGAAAGGAAATAACAAAGATTAGAGCAGAGACATTCCCAGGTGGCGCTAGTGGTAAAGAACCTGCCTGTCAAAGCAGGAGACGTATGAGTCGCCAGTTCCATCCCTGGGTCAGGAAAATTCCCTGGAGGAGGGCACTGGCAACCCACCCCAATATTGTTGACTGGAGAATCCCATGGACAGAGGAGCCTGGCGGGCTGCAGTTCATGGGGTCACAAAGAGCTGGACACCACTGAAGTGACTTAGCCCACAGCATAGCACAGAGCAGAGATAATGAAATAGGGAATAGAAAAAAAAAAATAGAACCACAAAAATAAGGTAATAGAAACTGAGTTTTTTTTAATCAACTGAAAAAGACAAATCTTTCGTTAGATTAACTATTTTAGAGAAAGAGAAAAGACTTAACTAAAATTAAAAATCATAGCAAGAATCTTACAGCTAACGCCATTGAAATAAAAAGGATTATAAGAGATTATTATGAAAAATTTTATGCAACAAATTGGATAACCTAGAAGAAATGTTTAAATTTCTAGAAACACATAACATATCAAGACTGAATCATGAAGAAATATAAAATCTTAACAAACCAATAACTAGTAAAAGATTGAATCAGTCCTCAAGATAAGAAAAGCCAGGACCACATGGTTTCACTGTTTCACTAGACTATTAACAAGCATTCAAAGAATTAACACCAATCCTGCTCAAAGTCTTCCCATAAACTGAAGAAGATGGAGCCCCTCCAAGCTTAGTCTACGAGGCCAGGATACCCTGCTATCAAAATCAGGCAAAGACACTACAAGAAAACAACAAAACAATATTCCTGATGCAAAAATCCTTAAAAAAAATTCTAGTAAACAGAATTCAACAGCCTGTTCAAAAAGTTACATCTTGATATAACTTATTCCTGGAATTCAAGGATGCTTCAACATACACAACACATCTGAGTCACTCCTAATGAGGTAGGAGAACCTAGAGTCTATTATATAAGGTGAAGTAAGTCAGAAAGAGGGGGACAAATATTGTATATTAGCACATGCATATGGAATCTAGAAAGAGGACATTGATGAACCTATCTGTGGGGCAGCAATGGAGCACAGCCATAGAGGACAGATTTGTGGACACAATAGAATAAAGAGAGGGTGGGACGAATTGAGAGAATAGCATAGAAACACATACATCATCATGTGTAAAATAGATAGCAGTTAAAAATTGCTACATGACACGGAGCTCAACCCAGTGCTCTGTGACAACCTAGAGGGGCAGAATGGGGTGGGAGATGGGAGGGGGGATCAGGAGGGAGGGGATATATGTAAACTTATGACTGATTCATGCTGATGTATGGCAGAAACCAGCACTATATGGTAAAGCTATTATCCTCCAGTTAAAAAAAGAAAAATATATATATTGTACCACAATAACAGAATGAAGGATAAAAACCACACGACCATATCAACTGATGCAGAAAAATCGTGAGATCGGAGAGGAATCAATGACTTCACTGTGGATTTGTCCTTCATTTTCCAAAGCTATAGATGGTCCAGGCATCAAGCTTGGCAAAGACAAAAGCCCCCCAAGTGAGCTTGAGAAAAGAGATAACGAGGTTCCTGTCCCCTAAAGGGGTCAGAAGGATAGGAGGAGAAACAGGAAAGAATGTAGAAGGAAATATGTTTTGATATGTGGAGGTTTCACAGGCAGAAAGGGAATTTCCACAGAAATAGCCCATGGATTCTAAGGCGAAGGTTCAACAATCAGCGAAGCGTCCATCATCCTTTTTATCTAAGGTTCAATTCCAGAGAGACTCCACTTATCAGAGAGCATCCATTAGGAGGGAAATCTTTTGCATTAAAACTTCATCCTAATGGAATCAAAGGAGGGAAGATGTTTTAGCAGAGGATATTAATCATCCAACAAACTCTAAAATTTCCTGTAAATGATACCTAGAATATATTACAGCAACTTCTATTGAATAATTATTAAGTACTGTGATAAAGCTCTACGTGAAGTGCGTTTCATTCATTAACCATTTAGCTCTCACAATGAGGCAGGTTCTGTTTAATATAACCCCAAATAAATGAATGCTTAGAAGGGTGAAGTGATTTATCCCATAACATACAGCTGCTAACGAGTCAGGATTTGAACCCAGGTCTGTCTGGGTTCAAAGCTTAAGATCACAATGCTGTCTCCGTGACTTTGCAGTTCAGATCATGGCTCCTGTCTTTACTGCCATCCTGAGGAAATCAGTATAGAGCTGCCTCCGGCAACGCTGGGTTGAGAGGAGGTTATTTCTGGCCACAAGAATGAGCCTTCTCTCATTCTCACCCTGAAAAATAGCTTCCCTCTCTTCTCCAAGCAGAACTACCAGGGATAATTGGGCTCATTAAGTTGATCAGATTCCTACTGCCTTACAGTTTGAGGACACAGTTAGGAATGGAGCTATTGCACAATGAATATAGCAAAGAAGTCAGGCCCTGTTACTGATTCCCTTTTTAAAAAGATTAATGAAGGGAGAAATACAGATCTTTAAAGAAAGAATTCAAAAAGATGCTGAAAGCTGTGGGCTCCTACAAAGCTAGTCTAGACATTTACTTCTTGCTTGTGGACTCTAACGGAGAAGGAAATGGCAACCCACTCTAATATTCTTGCCTGGAGAATCCCATGGACATAGGAACCTGGCAGGCTACAGCTAGGCTACAGTTTACGGGATTGAACTGCAAGAGTTGGATAAGACTTAACACTATCATTTGTGAACTCCAAAAGATATTGGAATAAGATCTATACATGCTTAATAGATTTCACTTAGACTTAAACTTAGGACTTATCTAGATCAATTTCACTTTGACAAATCAAGTCAGGTGCTCCAGCCAGTGAACTGAGCAGGTTTCCCTGGAAGCCAGAGAAGAGTGTGGAGAGGAGGCCAGCTCTTGCCCTCTTGGGCTGGGAGGCCAGGTATGGCTTTACTCCAGGGATTGTCATTCTGCAGAAGGTTGGCTGCCTCTTCATTTTGCTTGGTATTCATTTGGTAAGAAAGGGGCAAGGCTCTGGGCTTTACCCAGCCACACTAGGTTTTTCCTGTTGTCTTCAAAACCGGTCATCACAAAAGAATCCTGCCCTTGCGAACACATGTATATACATGTCCCTGTCTGTATATCACAGAAAGTTGCTGTTGTGCTTTTGGGATCTAATCTTCCCTACATTTTTGCCATTAGAAAAGTATTAACTTTTATGAAGTGATGAAACATATGGTGGTTTTAGTAGCTAAGTTATGTTGGACTCTTTGAGACCCAAGGAGCCTACCAGGTTCTTCTGTCCATGGGATTTCCCAGGCAAGAATATCGAGGTGGGTTGCCATTTCCTCCTCCAAGGGATAGAACCTGGGTCTCCTGCATTGCAGGTGGATATTCTTTACCAGCTGAGCCACAAGGAAACCCAATAGAATGTATACACACTTGTATTAGTTTTTTACTGCTGCTGTAACAAATTACCAAAACCAGAATAGCTTAGAGAAACACAGACTTACTTTTTTTAATGAATTAATTTATTTTAATTGGAGGCTAATTGCTTTACCATATTGTAGAGTTTTTTGCCATACATTGACATGAATCAGCCATGGGTGTAAGTGTGTCAGGTTTACTTTTTTATACCCCTGGAGTTCAGAAATCCAAAAGAGGATAGGCAGAGCTGGGTTCCCACCGGAGGCTCTGAGGAGAACTTGTTCCCTTGTCTTTTCTGTCTGAGATAGGCTGCCTGCATGCCTTGGTTCAGGGCCCCTGCCTCCATGTTCAAAGTCAACCGCTTGACGTTCACCTGCCTGCCCTCTTTTATAAGGAGTCTTGGGATTACATGGGTCCCACCTGAATAATCTGGGATAATCTTCCCATCTCAAGATTCTTTTTCTTTGGAATTTTTATTTTATTTTACTATTTGGGGCTGTGCTGGCTCTTCATTGCTGTGTGCAGGCTTTTTTTTCCTCTAGTTGCAGCGAGTGGGGGCTAGTCTTCATAATGGAGGGCGGGCTTCTCATTGCAGTCGCTTCTTTTGTCTAGAGCCACAGGCTCTAGGTGAGCAGGCTTTAGCAGTTGTGGGCATGGGCTTATTTGCCCCGAGGCATGTGGGATCTTCCCAAACCAAGGGTTAAACCCGTGTCCTCTCTTCTACTGGGTGAATTCCTAAACCACTCAACCACTAGGGAGGTCCCTATCTCAATTGTTAATCATACCGGCAAAGTTCCTTTCATCATGAAAGAGTGACATATTCACAAGTTCTAAGGACAAGGACATGGATGTCTCTTGGAGAGTCGGAGGAGGGACTACTCACTCTAATACATGTCTGGTTGTTTTTACTGGACTTTGTTGTCATAATGACAACGTAGAAACCTTACGCTCAGACGATAAAGAATTTGCCTACAATGAGGGAGACCCAGGTATGATCCCTGGGTCGGGAAGATACCCTGGAGCAGGGAATGTCAACCCATTCCAGTACTCTTGCCTGGAGAATTCCATCAACAGTGGAGCCTGGTGGGTTACAGTCCATGGGGTCTCAAAGAGTCAGACACGACTGAGCGACTGACACACACATACACACAGGTTAGTTCCCAGTGGTTTTTTTTTTTTGGGTTGGGGGGTGGGTAGTGTGTGTGTGTTGTTGCTGTTCTAAGTTTTACTCTCTGTGAAACCGAACGATGGGTCATACAGTTGTGAACATCCAGCCAGCCAAGAGCTGAACCCGCATTTGTGTGTGTGTGTGTGTGTTCTCAGAGTTGTGTCCGACTCTTTTGCAACCTTGTGAAATGTAGCCCACCAAGCTCCTCTGTCCATGGGATTTCCCAGGAAAGAATACTGGAGTGGGTTGCCATGTCATTTTCCACGGGATCTTGCCGACACAGGGATCGAACCCGCGTCTCCTAAATTGGCAGGTGGATGCTTAACCACTGAGCCACGTGGGAAGCCCAAGCCTGAACTTAGATAAGAGAAAGAAGAACAGAGCAGAGACAAGCTGTCTCATAGCTGCTCCAGCAGGGAAAGGCACCAAACGATTACTGCTCGTATTCATGCATTCCACAAGCACAGAGGTTCTTACCGGCCACTTTGTATGTGCTCGGCACAACGGAAATGCAAGAAAGATAAAAATAGGATTCTCCCAGGGCTTCCAACAATGTCAGAGCAGCAAGACATCTAGGAACCAGAGAACAGCCCTACAGTAAGGGAATTTTTTAATGTTTCATTTTGAGTGCAGAGTCTGGTTTTTATCATTTTTTATCCTGGCTGCAGCCAGGCAGAAGAGCTATAGCACCCTGAAGCGAGAGGAACATCCCCACCAGCATTCTGATGGTAGATATTCAAAAGCTGAACACATTCACACATTATATTCACCTTGAAACTGCAATAATGTTTTGGCTACTGGAACAGGGAGTCAAAACACATGAGAGTTACTGACCAAACATTTTCAAAAATACGGGTTGAAAAAGAGATAAACCATGCTTCTGCATGGCTGTACTCCAAGAAGGGCACACAAAGAGATTCTTTTTTTAAAGATGCTCATCCAAGAGATATTTTTTAACCACTGATGATTTTTGGTTGTTTGGGTTTTTTAAATTTTATTTTAAACAGGAAAAACTGGGTTTGTTCTTGGGAGCTGGTTTGATTTTATCTTCTTTTAAATATTTATTTATTTTTAATTGATTGATGACGGCTTTACAATACTGGTTTGATATCTGTCATACATCTGCATGCATTAGCCATAGGCGTACATATGTCCCTCGCCCTTGAACCTCCCTCCCACTTCCCACCCTTTCCCGCCCCTCTAGGTTGTTACAGATCCCTGGTTTGAGTTCCATGGGTCATACAGCAAATTCCCATTGGCTGTCTATTTTATATACAGTGCTGTGTATGCTTCCGCGCTGCTCTCTTCCTTCATCTCAACCTCTCCTTCCTCTTCCCAGCCCTTGTCCATAAGTCTGTTCTCTACATCTGCATCTCCATTGCTGCCCTGCAAATAGGTTCATCAGGACCATCTTTCTAGATTTCGTATGTGTATATACGTGTTAGTTGCTCAGTCATGTCCGATTCTTTGCAACCTCGTGAAATGTAGCCCACCAGGCTCCTCAGTCCATGGGATTCTCCAGGCAAGAATACTGGAGTGGGTTGCCATGCCTTCCTTCAGGGCTAGATTCCATATACATGCATTAATATACAATGTTTGTTTTTCTCTTTCTGACTTAAACGTCACTCTGTGTAATAGGCTCTAGGTTTACTTACCTCAGTTCATTTACCATTCAGTTCAGTCGCTCGGTCATGTCCGACTCCTTGTGAACCCATGGACTGCAGCACGCCAGGCCTCCCTGTCCATCACCAACTCCCGGAATTTACTCAAACTCATGTCCATTGAGTTGGTGATGCCATCCAACCATCTCATCCTCTGTCATCCC
>SJYX01015855.1:98789-125189 GCA_006410675.1 Oreotragus oreotragus
AGCTTTGTTCATAGTGATGCTTTCTAAGGCCCACTTGACTTCACATTCCAAGATGTCTGGCTCTAGATTAGTGATCACATCATCGTGATTATCTGGGTCGTGAAGATCTTTTTTGTACAGTTCTTCCACGTATTCTTGCCACCTCTTCTTAATATCTTCTGCTTCTGTTAGGTCCATACCATTTCTGTCCTTTATTGTGCCCATCTTTGCATGAAATGTTCTGGAGGTTGAATGATGCTTAATTTCTAATCTGGAGGTTTAATGATGCTTAATTTCTTTAAAAAATACTCCACCACTGGGGACTTCTTTGGTGGACTTCTTTGGTTAAGACTTCACCTTCCAACACAGGGAGTTGGGGTTTGATCCCAGGTCAAGGAGCTAAAGATCCCACATGACTCATGGCCATAAAACCCAAACCATAAAACAGAAACAATATTGTAACAAATTCAATAAATACTTTAAAAATGGTCCACATCAAAAAACTCTTTTAAAGCACTCCAGTATTATCTCTTGGAGAAGGAAATGGCAACCCACTCCAGTGCTCTTGCCTGGAGAATCCCAGGGACAGAAGAGCCTGGTGGGCTGCCGTGTATGGGGTCGCACAGAGTCAGACACGCCTTAAGCGACTTAGCAGCAGCAGCAGCAGCAGTATTGTCTCTGGGGTGTCAAGCAACTGAGGCCCATTCTGCAAGTTTAGGTGCAGGTGACAGGCTGTGGTATCTACCTTATGACTACTGCTCAGCCAACAGAAACTCGAAGATGCGTGCTGACTTGGGAAATGTTAACGATTGGGAAGTAGCATCACTGACTCAAAGGACATGAGTTTGAGCAAACTCCAGGAGATTGTAAAGGACAGAGGAACCTGGCATGCTGCAATTCATGGGTTGCAAAGAGTCGGACACGACTGGGGGTGATGGGCATCTTCAAATTGATAAATTCCCAGTGAAAGCTAATCCATGCTTTAAGGGGCAGAAACAGGAGTGAGACGAAAGAGAAGGCAGAGACCACTGACATTTCATGGGTGGATTCCAAAGCCTGTGTGGCCAATTAGATATTGGAGGAGAGGAAAGTAGATGACTCTTCAGTTCTAATCTGAGTAACTGGGTGGCATGCCCTTAACAGAAATAAGAAATTCAAGAGAAGGAGTAGATTTTACAGCAGAAAGGAAGAAGTAGGTGAGAGTAAAATGAGTTTAGTTCCAAACTTTTTTGAGTTTGAAGATCTTGAGGGATAGCCAGGTAGAGAGGAGGATGTACCTGTGAATACAAATTTATAAACTCAAGCCCTGAGGGTTCATGGTGAAAGATACATAATTTCTAATCAGTAGCATTTAAATGGTAGTTGAAACCAGGGGGTTGAGAACTCTTCCAAGGTGACTATATGGACAACTTGAAGCGAATTGGTAGCAGAACAAAAACAAAACTGAAGAATTGGATAGAAATAAGGAGCATTCAGACAGAGAAAAACTTGTTAGATGATGTTTACATATTTGGGGAGCTTCTCAACGACAAAGCTGTCTTCTTTCTAGTCTGAGTTACCAGGGTTTTGCTTAAGCCCATAATGAAAAAGGTGGCTCAAAGGCCTAAAAGGTAAACATTTTTAGGGAGGAATTGGCCAGTAATAATACCAAATGTGACAGGTGATCCTTTTAGATCAAAGGGCTGCTAAATTTAGTGCATCTAGTTTCATTCAACAAGAATAGACATGCCCAAGGGCAAAAGTTGGCTGGTGGGTAAGCAAAAGCAGGACACTTGTCTCTTCACTCTTGTCCTGGGGCTATTTCTTCTACACTGAGCTTTTTCCTCTCAAAGAGGGATTATGCCCACTGCTGATAAACCTCTGGATTCAAGCAACCTCAGTGAAGTGAAAGCCACTCAGTCGTGTCCGACTCTTTGTGACCCCATGGACTATACAGGAGAATACTGGAAATTTCCAGGCTAGAATACTGGAGTGGATACCCATTCCTTTCTCCAGGGGTTCTTCCCCACCCAGGGATCGAACCCAGGTGTTCTGCACTGCAGGCAGATTCTTTACCATGTGAGCCACCAGGGACCTCAGAGAGGCTCAAGTACATCCATGATAATCAGAGAAATGCAAATCAAAACTGCCATGCGATATCACCTCACTCTGGTCAGAATGGCCATCATCTAAAAGTCTACAAATAACAAATGCTGGAGAGGATTTGGAGAAAAAGGAACCTCCTATGCTCTTGGTGGGAATGTAAATCGGTGCAGTCACTATGGAAAACAGTATGGAGGTGCCTTAAAAAACTAAACGTAGAGCTACTATATGACCCAGCAATCTTAATCCTGGGCATATATCCAGAGAAAAATGCTAATTCGAAAAGATACATGCAACCCCTGTGTTCATAGCAGCATTAATTACAATATTCAAGATATGGAAGCCACCTAAACATCTATTGACAGATTAAGGGATAAAGAATATGTGGAATACTACTCTGCCATTAAAAAGAATGAAATAATGCCATTTGCAGCAACACGGATAAACCTAGAGTTTGTCATAATAAGTGAAGGAGGTCAGAGAGAAAAAGACAAATGCTATATGATATCATTTGTATGTGGACTAAAAAAAAAAGACACAAATGAACTTATTCACAAAACATAAATAGACTCAAAGACAGAAAACAAACACAGGGGAAGGAGTGGCAGAGAATTAAATCAGGAGGTTGGGATTCACATATACATACTTCTATGTTACCTTGCTTATTTAACTTCTATGCAGAGTCCATCATGAGAAACGCTGGGCTGGAAGAAACACAAGCTGGACTCAAAATTGCCAGGAGAAATATCAATAACTTCATATATGCAGATGACACCACCCTTATGGCAGAAAGTGAAGAGGAGTTAAAAAGCCTCTTGATGAAAGTGAAAGAGGAGAGCAAAAAGGTTGACTTAAAGCTCAACATTCAGACAATGAAGATCATGGCATCCGGTCCCATCACTTCATGGGAAATAGATGGGGAAACAGTGGAAACAGTGTCAGATTTTTTTTTTTTTTAACAGGGAGGCCTGGCGTGCTGCGATTCATGGGGTCACAAAGAGTCAGACACGACTGAGCGACTGAATTGAACTGAACTGAACTGATATATCAGATAAACAATCAATATGGACCTACAGTGTAGCACAGGGAACCACACTCAATATTCTGAAATAGTTTATAACAGAGAAGAGTCTGAAAAAGAATATATATACATGTATGAATGTATAGGGGCTTCCCAGCTGGCACAAGTGGTAAGGCAGCTGCTTGCCAATGCAGGAGACACAAGAGACTCGGGTTCAGTTCCAAGGTGGGGAAAAGCTCATGGTGGGGGGCACAGCAACCCACTCCAGTGTTCTCCAGCTGAAGAATCCCAGGGACAGAGGAGCCTGGTGGGTTATGGTCCATGGGGTCACAGAAAGAGCTGGACACAACTGAAGTGACTTAGCACGTGCACCCGTAGATGGATAACTGAATCACTGAGCTGTCCATCTGAAACTCATGTGACACTGTAAACCAAGTATACTCGAATTAAAAAAAAAAAAAATCCAACCATTAGAATGAGCTCTGCTAACACAGCCACCTCACTCCACGGAGCAGAAGAGAGCTATAGAGAACAGCAAAGGGCCTGGTGTCAGACAGACACTCCAGGTCTTGCTCTAACAACTGGACATTGGGTGTAGAGCTCTCCACAAAAGAAAAAAATGCAGATGACTTGAATCTCTGGGTCACAACTTGAGCCAGAATTTTCTGTAACTCTTGCTACAGGTAACAGGATGGGAAGAGACACTGCAAGCAGGTCGAACTAAAACAGAACAGGCTTCTCTGCTGTGATATTGGGTCTTTAAACAGGAAACTCATTCCAGATTTTATATATTGCTGTTGGTGTTCAGTCGCTCAGTCGTGCCTGAGCGCGACACCGTGGGCTGTCGTGTCAGGTGTGACATCGTGGGCTGTAGCATGCCAGGCTTCCCTGTCCTTCACCATTTCCCGGAGCTTGCTCAAACTCATGTAGATGAGCAAAATTTGAAATCAGTAAAGTCAAAACAAGCCGACATCATTCTCTTTAAAAATAATTAAGTTGTACTCATTGTTGTTTACTCGCTCAACTGTGCCCAGCTTCTTATTGCAACATGTCAGGTTTCTTTGTCTTTCATCATCTCCTGGAGTTTGCTCAAACTCATGTCCATTGAGTCAGACAAAACATGGTTCACTGGCAAGCCATTTTGGTATTCTTGATTGAGAACCCCATGAAAAGTATAAAAAGGAAAAAAAAAAAAAAAAAGAGTTACAGTACTCCTCTTGCAACTAATGACATCCTGAAAAAAAAACAAATTTTTTTCTCAAGAACAGTGATTCTCAAGGACCAGAGAGCTCAAAAATGACCCTGAGAGGGTCCCTCCTTCAAAGATTCTGGTGTAGCTTAAGTGGGCTCAGCCACTGAAGTTCAAAAATCTCTGAAAATTTATTCCAGGAGACACAGTGAACACAACATTTCCCACATTTCAAAACTCAGAGCTTTCAAAGATCAGGTTCCTCAGCTCATGCCCTCTGTGTGATCCTTGCAGGGCCCTAGGATCTGTAGGATGAGACATTTGCGGTCACAGCCCTTGTGGCTTCAGCGTTTTCATCAATAGAGACATATACAGAGGCACAGAGGTTTCCAGAAGCCCTCATCTGGCAGAGATGACTAATGGGGCTTTCCCACTGACATCCTAGCAAAGGTGCCAAAAATATATTCGTTCCAGATCACAGGCTTCATAGAGCAGTTCCTCCCAAGACATTACCCTGACAGATGACCTGGCTTCCTTTTACAGCCTACATGCCACCCACCTGAGTAACCTTCCTCCCCAGACTAGGGGGCACAGAAATGCATATCTGGCCTGCATCTCAGAACTAAATCCTTCCCAGCATATGCCGACCTTGCTATAAACTAGGGAGAAGTCGTTTTTCTTCCACTAGGCAGCGTGCAATTTTCACTCGCTTTTATAGCCAATGGCCAAAAAAAAGTGAAAAGCAGCTGGCATCTAGCTAAAATTGCAATCAAAGGAGCACCAAGTGGGTATGAAAGCAAATGAAAACTTGTGAAGTCATTATTGGATGATTGCTATCAGTCGATTACAGAAAAATCATCAAAGACTTTTGTTTAAAGTGTGTGCGTGCCCAGCCACTTCAGTCAAGTCCGACTCTTTGCGACCCCATGGGCCAGAGCCCACCAGAACCCTCTGTCTATGGGTTTTTCCCAGCAAAACTACTGGAATGTGTTGTCATGCCCTCCTCCAGGGGATCTTCCTGACCCAGGGATCAAACCTGCGTCTCCTGCATCTCCTGCACTGCAGATGGACTCTACCGCTGAACCATCAGGGAAGAAATTAAGTCATGGGTGATTTCTTCACTGATAAGCCCTATCCAGTCAGAGCTCGTAAAAACAAGTTGGACTAAGAAATACAGAATAAATTTACTCAGAGACCACTCTCACAAAGACTGGCAAGATCTCAAACTAGGGATAAGACCCATAATATCACTGATATAACCCTAATTCAATAATAATTGATTTTTCCCCTTCAATTTGTGAAGAGAAAATTAACCAGTAGCCATAGTAAGAAGTAGGTATCAGGAGCAGGAAAAATTGCTATTAATTTAGTGACCTTGGGAAAGTCACGCAACATTTCTGGGCTTCAGTTTACTCATAAATAAAATAAGGAAGTTAATTTACACAATCTCTAAGGTCCCTTTCATCTCTGAGTTTCTGCGTCTAGAACAGGGACCTTTGGCTATTGACAAGTTTACCCAAGACATTAAGCATGGTGAGGTGGATCTTAGAGTATCAAAATAATAAATCTTTCAACAAAGACAGGAACTCAGATAAATAGGTACCAGCAAGAACAGATTAAAGCATGGTAAGGATATCGGAGCTGCTAAGCTGGTCCTAGAATATCAGATCCAGTGAATCCACCTCTCCAAGAATGCCAAATTATTTTTAAACAGCATCTCAGGGACGAGAAGCCCTGCTGGTTATTTGAAAGTCTGATAAATGAACAAAATGAAATAAGCTATTTTATTACCAGAGGCCTCAGAGCCTTTCCTGCACTATCCAATAGAAAAAAAGTGTGAAAGTGTTAGTCATTTGGCTGTGCCTGACTCTTTGCTACCCCAGGGACTGTAGCCCACCAGGCTTCTCTGTCCATGGGATTCTCCAGGCAAGAATACTGGAGTGAGCTGTCATTCCCTTCTCCAGGGGATCTTCCCAACCCAGGGATGGAACCTGAGTCTCCTTCATTGGCAAGCAGATTCTTTGCCACTGAGCAACCAAGGAAGCCCTTATCCCATAGAACATTCCCGCAGTGATGGAAAGGCTCTGTATGTGCACTTTCCAATATTGTGGGCACCAGCCACACGTGGCTCTTCAGCACTGGAAATGTAGCTAGCACCACTGAAGAACTGGTTTTTGTTTTTGCTTCGTTTATTTTTTAAAGGTTTATTTTTTTTAATGTGGACTATTTTTAAAGTCTTCATAAAGTTTGTTACAATATTGTTTCTATCTAATGTTTTGGTTTTTTGACCGTAAGGCATGTTTGATCTTAGCTCTTCAACCAGGGATCGAACTCACAACCCCCTGCATTGGAATGTGAAGTCTTAACCAATGGACCACCAGGAAAGTCCCAGGAACTCTTTTTAATTTGATTAAATATTAATAAATATTCATTTCTAGTTAAATAGCCATATGGCACTACTAATCTATGTAGAACTGATACTGTACACATTAACAAGGTTAGCCTAAGAGGGATATAATGCATGGATCATTTCCCAAACTTGTTGGGCCATAGAACTGTGTTTTTAAAGGACTGAAATACCTAATAAAATCATTTAGGAAGGATTAGGCTTTGAGCCATTGCTGAGTGGAGTGGTTGAAGCCCCAAGAGACCATTCTAGCTTGAACATGCTAACCTAGCCGTCAAGGGCATCCATCATCACTCTGTGATATGGACCAGGCTACGTATTTTAACATCATCTCACAATTCAATCACATCAAAATTTCCCAAGTCCTGAAAGACACCCTTTGCCTCCCATTGCAGGTCCAGTCTGCAGAATTCCACCCAAGCTGCTCCTTTCCACCAAGCCTAAAATAATAGCCTATTGCTTATGGGCTGTCCCAGGCACTCTTGCCTACACCAGGATACATCATTTTCTCAACAGCCATTGAGATAGCAGCATTCCATTTTATAGGTGAGAAATGTGAGGCTCAGACAGATGAAGGGAGTTAGTTTCTCAAGGTCACGTATTTGGTTAACAATACTCGAACTCCATCCTGTCCTATAAAGAATTCTAACCAAATTTTTTATATTTATTTATCTGGCTGAGCTGGGTCTTAGTTGCAGCATGTGAGATCTAGTTCCCTGACCAGGGAATGAACCTGGGCCCCTGCATTGAAAGCACAAAGTCTTAGCCACCAGACCATCAGGAAAGTGCCTCCCTAACAATATTTTGAGTTGAATCTTTCCTCCAAATGTCTAAGAACCATAAAAAAAAAATTTGAATTAATACAATCTTAAAATACCAAAGATTTATACCTGCCTGAGTAGAACAGTTTGTTTTATAAGGTTTGTTCATGTTATTTCTTGTGAATTATGATAAATGCAAGGAAAGTTTAACAATCATGGAATGAAAGAACCCAATATGATTTTACAAATGTGTATAAATCCTTTCCTCAAAGAAATCCTCCCCTGGACCTGGAATAATCATATGCCTCTCAGTTGAAAATCCATATTGGTATGTAAATAAGCAGCTACAAATTTCACCCACCCAATTATTTATCCCTTCCTGAGTATACAATCAATTTGGTGTTTCTAAGTGTCATTCATTTGGACCACAATCACACATACAACTGCTCATTTTTGCATCTAATTCAGGCTTGGTTCCTCCAGTGGCTGCCTGTGGGCCAAAGTCCTTGAATCAATTTGTCATCATATCAGATGTGAGTGCATTTGACTGTGACCTACACAATTTTAGAAATCAAGTTTTTTCAACAAGGTATTGTTTCTTGAAACATCATTTGGCCTTGCGGGAAATTGACTGGAAACTGGAGTTACTCTCTGACTCAGAGTTCCAAATCCAGGCATTGCCCAAAGTAGCCAAGGCAGTCCCCGAAGCACGTCAGTGAGGTGATGCTCTGCAAATTACACAGGGCTGGCCAGCTACTAATGAAACTCACTGCACTCAACTTGGCCCTTTAGGTTAAAATACAATCATTTTCAATCAAATACATCGCAGTCATCACTTTATCTGAAATAAATCCGTATACTCTTAATGTTATTGTTGTTTCATCACTAAATGTGTCCACCTCTTTGTGACCCCATGGACTGCAGCATGCCAGGACTGCAGCATGCCAGGACTGCAGCATGCCTGTCACTATCTCCTGAAGTTTGCTCAAACTCAAGTCCATTGAGTTGGTGATGCTAATCAACCATCTCATCCCCTGTCACTGCCTTTTCCTTCTGCCCTCAATCCTTCCCAGCATCAGAGTCTTTTCCAATGAGTCCACTCTTTCCATCCAGTGGCCAAAGTATTGGAATTTCAGCTTCAGCATCACTTCTTCCAATGAATATTCAAGGTTTATTTTCTGTAGGATTGACTAGTTTGATCTCCTCGATTTCCAAGGGATTCTCAAATGTCTTCTCCAGCACCACAGTTTGAAAACATCAATTCTTCAGCTTAAGTAATAGTGAACTTTATTATGACACGCACTGGAAAAAATGTATACCACAGATCAGTGTTCATTACAATATCGCATGCTATTATGCCATGCTTGGTCATCTCAGTGGTCATGAGAAACCTAAAGGAAAGGAAGGGGTGGGGAGTAAACGTAATGAAAGCAGAATAGAGGGTCGGCTAGAGGAAGATAAAAAATGGTTCAGAGGTTAAATCTAGGTCATCAGGAGGAAACCTTGTACAAAGTGACGAACCACATGAGGGCCTAGGGAATCTTGGAGACGATTAAAGAGATGATTAAGTGACCAAACTCTCAAAGGCACGGGGTGGATACAGGGAGGGTTGTGAGGAAGGATAAGGCTGATTAAGGAGGGATGAGTGGGAAGAGGGGAACAAGCAGGTCTGTGCACAAATCCATCTAGCTGCAAAAGCTCAGGGGGACTACGGAAACTGGGGACGCACTGCCAAATCCTACCACCTGGGACACTTGTTAATATCACAATGCCCCATCCCACTCCAAAGATTGGGAATCTATGTTTTTAACAAGCACCCCCAGGTAATTCTCATGACAGATGAGTTTGGGAAGCACAGCCTGCGAAGAAGGGCATTAATGGAAGGCTATTTATTAGCCTTGAATTTGAATACTGACCCCTCCATCCACCAGCCCTGTGAACTTGGGAAAGACTCTCATTCCTTGACTCTCTGAGCCTTGGTTTTCTCATCCACAAAAATAAAAATGTATTTATGCCCAGTAGCACTCCTCCACATTAGGTATTATTATCATCATGCAGAAGACAGGAGTGATTAAGTACTTTGTGATTAAGTACTTTGCTCCAAATCACACTGCTGGTAAATGGCAGTGAGTGAGTGAGTGAGTGAAGTCACTCAGTTGTGTCCAACTCTTTGCAACCCTATGGGCTATAGCCTGCCAGACTCTTCCATCCATGGGATTTTCCAGGCAAGAATACTGGAGTGGGTTGGCATTTCCTTCTCCAGGGGATCTTCCAGACCCAGAGACAGAACACAGGTCTCCTGCATTACCACCAGACTCTTTACCATCTGAAAGTGAAAGTGAAAGTGAAGTCGTGTCCGACTCTTTGCCTACCAGCCTCCACCATCCATGGGATTTTCCAGGCAAGAATATTGGAGTGGGCTGCCATTTCCTCCTCCAGGGGATCTTCCCGACCCAGGGATCGAACCCGGGTCCCCTGCATTGCAGACAGATGCTTTATCGTCTGAGCCACCAGGGAATGGCAGAGCTGATATCAAACCAGAAGCCACAGGAGGTACAGTAGATCCCACGTGCTGTGACTGAAGATCATTTGTGCAACAATTAAGACCTGGTGAAGCCAAATAAATAAAAAATTATAAAAAATAAATGAACCAGAAGCCACCTGCTCCAGGCGTCACGCTCTTAAGCCCAACCATGTTCTGCCTCTCCTCCCAGAAGAGAGCACCGAGGACCACAGAGGGCAGACCAGGCAATTTACATTAATTCTTATTCACATCAGATGATAACTTGATGTTCCCACTTACATAAGTTACTCTGTAAATAAGCACAGTTCACTCAAATTAATTTTGAATCAAGCTTTTCTTCCCCAAGATTAATATTAATAATTTATAGGAATCAAGCCATGACTCCATCTGGGAGATGGCTCAGGCATATTAATAACAAACTTCACAGCTAATAATGATACCACAGGTGGTAGAAATGAATATTCAACTAGGTACCGAGTACTTCCCCCACACCCATTACCTACACTGTGTGTCTAGGTGTAGGTCTGAGCTAACAGAGTTCACAGTGTGAGAACAACTGCCGCAAGTGGGTTCATCCCTACCCTGCTTTACAGATTCTCCTCAATGTTTTCCTTGACGGGAAATTTGCATTCTCTCCGGAATCAAGTCTTATGAGTTCATTTCTGAAGACGCTGTGGCATATATCAAAATGAAGATCTAATCACCCATTGTTCCAATAATGCATTTTTATTTTACCAGGATGTGTGAAGTGATTGTTTCTCATTTGTCATCACGTGCTGCACTCTAGGTTGGAGGGAAGATGCATCCTGAAAGATAGAACCTGACACCAGAAACTAATTCTGAATTTTCTGTTTAAAGAGCATATATGTATATATATTGCAAAAGACAGAGTCTATTGGGGGCTGTTTTTTAAAATTCCTACTCAGAGTTCTGAGCCTTTGACTGTGTGGATCACAAAAAACTGTGGAAAATTCTGAAAGAGATGGGAATAACAGACCACCTGACCTGCCTCTTGAGAAACCTGTATGCAGGTCAGGAAGCAACAGTTAGAACTGGACATGGAACAACAGACCAGTTCCAAATAGGAAAAGGAGTACATCAAGGCTGTATATTGTCACCCTGCTTATTGAAGTTATATGCAGAGTACATCATGAGAAACGCTAGGCTGGAAGAAACACAAGCTGGACTCAAGATTGCTGGGAGAAATATCAATAAGCTCAAGTATGCAGATGACACCACCCTTATGGCAGAAAGTGAAGAAGAACTAAAAAGCCTCTTGATGAAAGTGAAAGAGGAGAGTGAAAAAGTAAACTAAGATCATGGCATCCAGTCCCATCACTTCATGGCAAATAGATGGGGAAACAGTGGCTGACTTTATTTTTCTGGGCTCCAAAATCACTTCAAATGGTTATTGCAGCCATGAAATTAAAAGACGCTTACTCCTTGCAAGAAAAGTTATGACCAACCTAGACAGCATATTCAAAAACAGAGACATTACTTTGCCAACAAAGGTCCGTCTAGTCAAGGCTATGGTTTTTCCAGTGGTCATGTGTGGATGTGAGAGTTGGACTATATAAAAAGCTGAGTGCCAAAGAATTGATGCTTTTGAGCTGTGGTGTTGGAAAAGACTCTTGAGAGTCCCTTGGACTGCAAGGAGATCCAACCAATCCATTGTGAAGGAGATCAGCCCTGGGTGTTCTTTGGAAGGACTGATGTTGAAGCTGAAACTCCAATACTTGGGCCACCTGATGTGAAGAGCTGACTCATTTGAAAAGACCCTGATGCTGGGAGGGATTGAGGGCAGGAGAAGAAGGGGACGACAGAGGATGAGATGGTTGGATGGCATCACCAACTCGATTGACATTGGTTTGGGTGGACTCCGGGAGTTGGTGATGGACAGGAAGGCTTGGCATGCACCATTTCATGGGGTCGCAAAGAGTCGGACATGACTGAGCTACTGAACTGATCTGAACTCAAAGTTCTGAGAATAAACAAATAGAGAAGAAAGATAATGGCTAAACTGTGGACAAAAGAAGTACAGGTTTATTCAAGCAAAGAAAAGTGGGGATGAGCCAAATTATATATTTTTAGAAAGGTTCTGTGCTACCATAGCCGAAAGTGGGGTTCAACTGCCTGCCACTCAAAAGCCAATAAAGAGGCCAGCTTGGTGGAAAGGAAAGTTTGTTTTATTTTGGAGGCCAGCAACCATGGAGGAGTGTGGACTCCTGTCCAAAAGCGAACTCCTCTGTCCATGCAATGTCCCAGGCGAAAATGCTGGAGTGGGTTGCCCTTTCCTACTCCAGGGACTCTTCCTGACCCAGGGATTGAACCCATGTCTCCTACACCTCGGGTTCTTTACCACTGACACCACCTGGGAAGCCCCCTTTGTCAGACTGCAGGGGCCCGATCTTCCGCCATTCCCTACAACCATCTTCCCATGTTCTCGCCTCATTTGGACGTGCTCCCACTTGCCAATGTGCTTCTTCAAGAGGGACCCTCAGAACCAGCCAGGTGTGACCCGACCAGAAGGGAAAAGACCCCGTCACTTCGTCTGCCTTCCCTTCCAAGGAGAGTGCACTCTAACATGANCATGTTCTCGCCTCAGTTGGACGTGCTCCCACTTGCCAATGTGCTTCTTCAAGAGGGACCCTCAGAACCAGCCAGGTGTGACCCGACCAGAAGAGAAAAGACCCCGCCACTTCGTCTGCCTTCCCTTCCAAGGAGAGCACACTCTAACATGAAACGATGCCTCGGCAACGGCTCCAGCTGAACCTGGGGTCACCTCAACCGTCCCGAGCAGGAGCAACCGGGACACAAATCTCGACAGGAGGCTGGAAAGGAGGGCATGTGTTCAACGGTGGGCAAGCCCACTGCCTTCTGGAAAGACACCATTGCCTTGGGGAAGGGCAGCCAGTAGGTAGGAAGGGAAGTGAGGCAATCCCAGAGGTAAGCTTCCCTTTTGCAGTTTCCTCTGATTGACCCTTGGGCTCGCCAGGTGGCCCTGGTGGTAAGGAACCCACCTGCTAACGCTGGAGACATAAGAGATGTTGGCTTACCCTGAGTCGGGAAGATCCCCTGGAGGAGGAAATTACACCCCACTCCAGTATTCTTGCCAAGAGAATCCCATGGACAGAGGAGCCTGGCAGTCTATGGTCTATGGGGTCCGCAAGGAGTCAGACATGACTGAGCATCTGAGAAGCTGACTGACCGCAGGGATTCAGCACCATGGAGACAGCCAACCCCAAATCTCCAGAACAATGTTTTCACCTGCCTACAGTCTAGATTATACCAAAGAACTTGCCCTCAAAGAGTCTTCCCTATCCCTACTTCCAAGTTTACTGTCTGAGCATACCTGAAACCTAGACATCCAAAGATTCCACTGTGAAAACATTTTATGGTTTTCGAAAAAAGAATCAGAGAAAAGGGTGCCCTAATACGCAAGAATGTATCCCAGGGCATGGCATAGTGGAATGATAAGAGTGAAGAGAGCTCCTTCAAGTCAGCTGTGCGCTGCTTCACTGAGATACAATGACAGTATCCAACTTAGCATCCCACCAGCCATGCGCCTACCCCCACACACACTCGCATACACATATTCATATTTCAAATTGTGTCTTAAGCGTCAGGACAAACAGGGAACTTCTGTAGACTGATGATTCCCACATTAAACCCAACCTATCAACCTGGGATGATTGGCCAGATAATATTCTTGAAAATACTCTCAAGGATTGTATAGGGGCTTCTTCCCCCACTTCACTCCATGTCATGTGGGTACACAGCACCCCATTAGAGGTGTGCACTCAAGACATTTCAAAGAATGCTATGTGCATTCAGTGCATTCAGTCAAAATTACTCAGCATCTGCCAAGAGCTTTCCCTCCAAGAGCTTTCCCTCCAAGGGCTTACCCTGGAGGGAGGAGTCACAAGATCACATCTCTACCAGTCGTTCAGTACAACGATGGATGCACGCTCAGTCGTGCCCAACTCTTTGCCACCCCATGGACTGTAGCCTGCCAGGCTTCTCTGTCCATGGGATTTCCCAGACAAGAATACTAGAGTAGATTGCCATTTCCTCCTCCAGAGGATCTTCTCAACCCAGGGACTGAACCTGGGTCTCCTGCATGTTCGGATTCTTTACCGAGTCACCTGGGAAGTCAATACAATACCGTACTGGGTAAATAAGCTGCAAAAACCATAGGAGTTTAGGGGAAGGGAAGGTGAAGGGCTGGCAGGTTACAACTTCCTGGAAAGCAGGGGAGGTGAGCTGGATGATGAAATCTCAGTCTGAGCATGGGTCACAGGAGAACGGAGGAGCCTGGCTGTCATTTCCACTGCCAGCCTGGAGGGCTGCAGGGAATCATTATCCTCGCACGCCTGAAGCATGATGTCTTGAATGTTCCTGGCAACTCAATTACGGCATGCAAATTTTCCGCGGAGTTGACTGCTTGGTCTTCGAGAGCCACGCACGCGCTCCTTTGGGCTGTCTGCATGGGGAAAACGTTGTTGGGAAAAGGAGCCTGAGGACCAACCACTGGAAAGTGCACTCAGCTGCACTTTGGCTGAGATAATTGCTGTGCTTTGTGTGTGTGTGTTTTAAATTGTAGGCTCTGGAGGTGACCACAAGCAAAATTTGTGACAGACATTTGACACTGAGAAACTGCCGTGTACGGGGTGAAACTTTTCACATCCTCAACCCCTCCCCTCCCCCCAGACTGGTTTGTTGACTAACAAAGGAAAATTATCTAAAACCGCTGGAGTACTTAGCCAAGTCTTCTCTTGTGTCGTAACGCTCTTTGTGCTGGGCATCAAGATTTCTCATGGTTACAGGCACGCGGATCCCCTTCCGGGCAAGCCCACTCAAGGTCACGGCCCGGGTGACCTTGGCAGCCCAGCAGCCCCATCGGCTCAAGGTGTTGCTTCTTGAGCTCGAAAGTGCGAATTTGCAGAGACCCTTACCTGCAATGCAGGAGACAGGGTTTGATCCCTGGGTCAGAAAGATCTCCTGGAGAGGGGAATGGCACTCCACTCCAGTGTTCTGGCCTGGAAAATTCTACAGACAGAGGAGCCTGGCTGGCTATAGTCCATGGGATCTCAACGAGTCAGACACGACTGAGCAGCTAACCCTTTCTTGCCCATCGTGGGCTCCAAACGACTTCATAGCCTTGATCAGTTCCTGCACAGCAACCTCCTTGTCCTCTGGGGAGATGTCTTTCTTTGTTCCTTTCTGCCTGTGGCCACCTCTGTCTCCAAGAAGGCAAAGCACACCAGTACATCAAGTCCATCAAATCCCACACCAGTCCATCAAATCCCCAGCATCATGGAAGTAAAAGACAGGGCTGTCAGAGAATTCTCCCTGCCTGCAGCCTTCAGGACCCTGTGCTGACTGCCAGCATCGCAAGGATGTAATCAGAAGGACTGAGTGGAGAGCTTAGAGAGATACTTGCATGGCAAGTCTCCAGCCTCAGCCGGGGCGGCAGGTCCAGACCAGCTGGTGGGAGCTCGCCAGCTGCCTCCATGGTCATTCCAAGGGCACCTCCAACAAGATCCCAGCACTCCTCCAGCTGACTTCCCAAGCTGGCTTCCCTCCCAGAGGAGCATTCCTCCCTATTGGCCTTCACAATCCTACTTCTCATTGTTGAGAAGGCATGACAGCAAAAGTATTAGATTGGGAGGTCATACTGACGTTGTGCCTGCCATCTTTTGGACTGGGGGACCTCAGGGAAGCTCTCCGTTGCTTGGTTCCATCACCTGAGAAATTAAAATAATATGCATCTCCTGGGGTCCTGGGGAAGACTCAATAAGACAGTGGAGGTGAAAATGATTACCTACCATGGCCCCTATCCCATGGTTTGTCACAAATGAAAATAAATGGCCCCACAAACTTAATGATCCCTTAATGAATCAATCAAGAAGCACTTCCGGGGAACCTGTGTGTGTGCTCAAGGCTTCCCCTGTGGTTCAGCAGTAAAGAATTTGTCTGCAGTACAAGAGGCTCAGGAGATGCAGGTTCGATCCCTGGGTTCCCTGGAGTAGGAAACGGCAATCCATGGCAGTATTCTTGCGTGGAAAATCCCATGGACAGAGGAGCCTGGTGGGTTATAGTCCACAGGGGCAGGGGAAGGTCAGACAGGACTGAAGCGGCTGAGCATGCACACAGTGAAGATGACAAAAAAGGACTATTTTTTTTCCTTCAAGGAACTTATAGCCTAGTTGAGGAGATGATGTAAGCGTGGGCCATAACAAATTTGAAAGCAGTGAACAGGCAACCAAAATAAATGCACTCTGTATGTGCCATGGAAATCTCAAAGAAGGAGCAAGAGCCAGACAGGAGAATCAAGGAAGGAGAGGTGTTAGCAGAACCTCGAAGGCTGAGGAGGACTTTGACAAGCCCAGAAGACATCCATCCCCCGGAAAGAAAGGCTTTCAAGGAAATGTTAGCGTCCCATGAATTTCCACCATCAAAGCTGATCTTTCAAGGGCCCAATTGCCCTTTAAATATTATGAAAACTCAAACTCAATTCTAGTGTATAAAAGAAAGAAGGGCATCTACTTACTGCCTCCTCCATGAGGCTGTCTTAGATTCAATGCAGGAACTATGGTTTGTGCCTCAGACAGTAAAAAATCTGCCTGCAATGCAGGAGACCTGGGTTTGATCCCTGGGTCGGGAAGATCCCCTAGAGAAGGGAATGGCAATCCAATCCAGAATTCTTGCCCAGAGAATTCCACAGACAGAAGAGCCTGGTGGGCTACAGTCCATGGGGTCTCAAAGAGCTGGACACGACTGAGCGAGTAAAACATGGTTTTCCAATCTCAGAAAGAGAACCAAAGGCAAGAAAAAGACAAGAGAAACTAAAGCATGCAGAGGGATGACCATCTGTGTTTGCTGGTTTAGTCTTCCTTCCAATGTGTAATTACCCTGCCAAGGGCTGAGTTGGCCATTTGGAGAGACGATGATGCAGGTCAAGCAAATAACCCACAAATGAAGAAAACAACCTACAGACCGTGGACTGCATGGACCGGGCTTTTCTCTTAAAGGAGATTTGTGTTTGCCAACTAGAAACAAGACCCTGCCTCAAAGCATTTTAATTTGGTGGGAAACATCAAATTCACAGCTCTTCAGCAAAGTCTAAAGTGCTGCCAACCACCTTACCTCTAGAATAAAACATAAGACGGTATTATTTTCATTTTGTATGAAACATTCAAAGTTCAGGGCTGGAAAATGGTGTGTGGGCTGATGTCTGATAGTGCAGCCAGTTATTATGTAGTGACTCACGAGAAATTTCCAGAGCTACCACACCTTAAAGTTAAACTCACTCAAGCCAGACAGTAAACTATTAGTAGAGATATTTTTGTAACCATAATTTCTAGTCTTTTAACTAATTTTTTTTTAACTTGCAGCATAGCCAGTTTGGTCAAAGTTATAGAGCTTTTTTTTTTTTTTTAGGTATTATTTTCATTTTGTATGAAACATTCAAAGTTCAGGGCTGGAAAATGGTGTGTGGGCTGATGTCTGATAGTGCAGCCAGTTATTATGTAGTGACTCACGAGAAATTTCCAGAGCTACCACACCTTAAAGTTAAACTCACTCAAGCCAGACAGTAAACTATTAGTAGAGATATTTTTGTAACCATAATTTCTAGTCTTTTAACTAATTTTTTTTTAACTTGCAGCATAGCCAGTTTGGTCAAAGTTATAGAGCTTTTTTTTTTTTTTTCCCTGGCATCAGGGTTTTGGAATATTTATCCTTTTTAAAAACAATACAAAATAAAAACATGCCCTTGGGGTATTTTAAGGAATTTTTCGGCCTACCAGCTTGGTCAACCAGCGTTGTCCTGGCGCACTGACTCCACCGCGTCAGCCAGCCTGGCTGCCCACCGCAGGGAGGACTCAGCTCAGCACTCCTGTGGTTGTGGCCCTGTCTGCCCCAGGTACCCAAAAGGAAGTCTCTCTGTGGCCAGGCCAAGCAAGATGGCACCATGCGAGGAGTGGGGAGAGCTGCTGACAGGACACCGGAGCTCGGGGAGAGGCTACTATGAGGAGGAGCTGCCAAGGTTTTCTCTGACACCAAATGAAGCAACTAGCAAAGCATGCATCCCTCCAGGATAGCCTCATCCCTCCTGCCGAGTCCAGTTGGGGTCCCCTGCATTAATACACTTCATGTACCCAGCAGGAACCCACGATGAAGCCGCACCTACCTGTGTGCAAAAACCCAGAGCTGGAAACTTCTATTGAACATCAACAGGTCTTTAGAGAACTTCCGAAGGGTAGAGCTTGAGTCTCAGGATCTCTCTATAGCAACTGTGGTGGTGCTGGAGAAGACTCTTGAGAGTCCCTTGGCCTGCAAAGAGATCCAACCAGTCCATCCTAAAGGAAATCAGTCCTGAATATTCATTGGAAGGACTGATGCTGAAGCTGAAACTCCAATACTTTGGCCACCTTTTGTGAAGAACTGACTCATTGGAAAAGACTCTGATGCTGGGAAAGATAGAAGGCAGGAGGAAAAGGGGATGACAGAGGCTGAGATGGTTGGATGGCATCACCGACTCAATGGACATGAGTTTGAGCAAGCTCCAGGAAATAGTGAAGGACAGGGAAGCCTGGCGTGCTGCAGTCCATGGGGTCGCAAAGAGGCAGACAAGACTGAGTGACTGAACAGAAAGAATAGCAACTGCATTGACTGGCTTTTCTTCATACAGTTTTTTTGTTTTGTTTTATTTGTTTGTTTTGCTTTGGCTGCACTGCAGGGCATGTGGGAATGCTAACTCCCCCACCAGGGATCGAACCAAAGCTCCTTGCAGTCTAAGCGCAGAGTCTTAACCACTGAACCACCAGGGAAGTCCCCCTGCAGTTTTAATCCTCATAATGGTTTGCAATCAGATCTGTGATGGAGAGGGAACTCGTGGGCTACCATGCCTGGTGTTTTGATTCTATATTTCTGAGCTTAGGGCTTCACACAAACATATCCACTCTTCAAATGGGATGGATGAAACAGAAATAATATACAGGTGTCATTGTCCATTTATTCCCATCTCTGACACCACTGCCAGAATCTCAAATGCCTTACAAAACTCTGTCATGGAGCAGCACCTCCCTCTCTTTTTACATGCTCAGTAAATGAAGGATTGATGACTGACCTCCAAAGAGCCTCCCTTTTCAGGAGTAGGGCTGGGGGAGTGGGCTTGAACTTGTGGAGGTGAGCAGAGGCTTCCTGCCCAGGCTCAGCCAGAGGAACCGCGAGGGCGCGAGGCCAAGGCCAAGGCCAAGGCTGGGAACAGGAGATGGGGAGGATGCTGACGCACCGCAGGCAGGGCTTGGGATTTTTCTGGGTTAGGAACACAGACTGTGCACACACCTCAGTCATCAGCCCCTGCAAGACAGAGTCTGACAGAGGGGTTAGAGGGCACAGAGGAGTCAGAAAGATGAGGGCTGAAGCCACGTCCATCCCTGGACTATTGTGTCTTGGCGCTGAGCTGGCACGCAGCATATAGGTGCTGCACCAGTGACACGCTGCTGAGTTTGGAGACTGGAGGATGGGGATGGTTGAGCGAAGACTGTGTGCTATAGGGAGACAGAGGGTAGCCCTCTCCTGGACCATAGGTCTCTGCACATAGAGGGTAGTCCATGTTCCTGTGTTCTCTGTGCATCTTTCCTGTTTAAATGTCAGCCATGGCTGGGATGGGTCAGTACAGGGAGGCCTCCTTGGGGTAGGAGATCCCCCCACACTTCTCAGCAGATTTCTTCTGAACCCAGCCCTCTGTGTTCTACCCAGCTCAGGGCCTAAGGGTTGGGGGTCTCTCTGTGTTTAGTTGCTCAGTCATGTCTGACTCTTTGCCACCCCGTGGACTGTAGCCCACCAGGCTCCTCAGTCCATGCGGATTCTCCAGGCAAGAATATTGGAGTGGGTTGCCATGCCCTCCTCCAGGGGATCTTCCCAACCCAAGGATCAACCCCAGGTCTCCCATGATGCAGGTAGATTCTTTACCGTCTGAGCCACCAGGGAAGCCCAAGAATACTGGAGTGGATGGCCTGTCTCTTCTCCAGGGGAACTTTGAGGCCCCATATTCCTGGCCATCTTGGAGGCAGCTTCTAGCTGAGAAAGTCTTCACCCACCTCTCCTTTATCTTTGTAGTGAAGCACTTTGTCCGTCATCCCATCTTGGTGAATGCCACCCCCTCCCCCATGCTTTGCCCATCACTGACCGTTTCAATGTTTCTATTCCAGTCTCTACTAAAATTTATGGGGTCCCTTTCTGACATGACGGACAGGAGGAAAGAACAAGGTTCTCATCATGAGTCAGTCCTCTTCCTCACATCTGCTTTGCCTTATGCACTCATTTCTGTGTCTTCTTTGCCTGCAATCCTTCCCACCCATCCCACGCAGCCTCACAACAGTTGCACACCCTGAGTCAGAAGCTAAACTCAGAGGTTTCCTGCCCTGTCCTCCCTCCTTTGAATTTCTCAAAAGCCCACCTGCTCTGCAGAGGTTCCCAGCCATACAGACCACACACATGGTATCTTCTATCTACGAGACATAGACAGTTTGTAGAATACTGTGGCTGCTTCTGCTTTCTAACTTCTGCTTATTTCTTTTCTCCAAGGCAGGAAAGTAGTGTGGTCTGATGCATGCCTAACTTGGCATGGAAATGGAAAGATCTGAATCGGACTTACTGTGTCGCTAGGGGAAAATTACTTTGACTCTCTGGGTGAACTGATACTTCAGCAGCCCTGGGTAAGGAAGTAGAAAGCAATTCAGCTGTTCAGAGAAGGGCATCCTCCACGGCTGGCCCTTCCTGAAAGTAAGGCACGTGATTGCCTCTGTTTGCTTCCATAGCAACTAGCATGAGTAGGTGCCGTCTGTGTGGTCCTGTTTCTACCCTCCCATTCACCAATTTTGACTCCTTGGTTTCTTCAGCATCAGGTGATCAAAGAAACTCAAACCTTAGACACCCAAAAAGTTAGTGATTGCCCAATGAGTTCAGTGAATAGCTGCCCTAGGTGTACCCAAGGGCCAGGCATCCATTTTTTTTTATTTAAGATTTTTTTTGATATGGACAATTTAAAAGTATTTATCGAATTTCTTTTTTTAACAATATTGCTTCTGTTGTGTGTTTTGGTTTTCTGACCACGAAACGGGGGATCTTAGCTTCCCTAGCCGAGATCGAACTCTCACCCCCTGCAGTGGAAGACAAAGTGTTAACCCAGGGAGAGCCAGGGAAGTCTCTGGGCATACATTTTAAATGCTTGGGCCTGGGATGGGTGAAACATACATAGCGTTTGCTATCAGGAATTTTGATGAATGACCTCACTCCCCACTCCTACACATAAAAGGTCAACACACTTTCAATCCCAAGTGCCAGCAATTCAAATTAGTTAAAGCCAAGAAAGAACCCCATGGGCTTATATACCTTGCATGTTTGACCTCAGGCAAAGCTGGATATGGGGCTTCCCTGGTGCCTCAGACAGTGAAGAATCTGCCTGAAATGCAAGAGACCTGGGTTTGATGCCTGGGTCAGGAAGATCCCCGGGAGAAGGGAATGGCTACTCCAGTATTCTTGCCTGGAGAATTCCATAGACAGAGGAGCCTGGCTGGCTACAGTCCATGGGGTCCCAAAAAGAGTTGGATGTGATTTAGTGACTAAAGAACAACAAATAATACTGAATACTGGAAAATTGCTAAGAAAGTAGATTTCAGGTACTCTTACCACACATACACACACATAAGGGATAACTACATGAAGAGATGTATATGTTAATTAGCTTAACAATAGTAATCATTTCACTATGTATAGTCAAACCATCATGTTATACAACTTAAATATATACGAGTTTTTACGACAAAATTTCAAATGTCTTCAGAGCTCTGCCTCTTGTCTCCCCCTGCTGGACAGGTGCTCTCCAGAAGGTTGGAGGCCCAGTAAAAGGCAAGTATTTGGTGATAGTTACTCTTGCCTGGAGCAATCCAACGTACAGAGGAGCCTGATGGGTCCCAAAGAGTCAGACATAACTGAGCGACTAACACTTAGCAGAAACNAGAGCTCTGCCTCTTGTCTCCCCCTGCTGGACAGGTGCTCTCCAGAAGGTTGGAGGCCCAGTAAAAGGCAAGTATTTGGTGATAGTTACTCTTGCCTGGAGCAATCCAACGTACAGAGGAGCCTGATGGGTCCCAAAGAGTCAGACATAACTGAGCAACTAACACTTAGCAGAAACGTCCCAGGGAGACTCTGCTTAGGTCCTGGGCCCATTCCTGAACTACTCATGGGACACACGGCCTTCTGGCTCTGGGAGTGGAATGTGTTCACCACAAGAGAAAAGCATCCACTTCCTAGAAGGATGACAATCAGTGCTGGACAGGCAAAAGCATCCAATGTCTCTTCGCCACCCTGAGCTAGTGAGGAGCCAAAACTACAGAAACTCACAGCAACCTGGGTTGCCCCAGGCACCCAGGGGCCAGTCTCCTAAGTCTTCTATGTTTCCAATTAAATCTAAAGAAAGAATTGAGGTCATGCTATAGCAATGTGAAGCACGACACTGTTGTTGCTATTTGACTCTTTTGCTAGGTCATGTTCAGCTCTTTGTGACTCCGTGGACTGCAGCACACCAGGCTTCCCTGTCCTTCCCTATCTCCCACAGTTTGCTCAAACTCATGTCCTTTGAGTTGGTGATGCCATCCAACCATCTTATCCTTGGTCACCCCCTTCTCTTCCTGCCCTCAATTCTTCCCAGCATCAGGGTCTTTTCCAATGAGTTGGCTCTTCACATCAGGTGACCAGAGTATTGGAGCTTCAGCTTCAGTATTGGTCCTTCCAATGAAAATTCAGGGTTGAACTATGCTGTTCGACCCTGGCACTCTGCTGTTTTCTATAGTTGGATAAGGCTTTTCCAGTTTGGTGAAGTTAAACACAAATAGCCATAGATTTTGCTGCAATTGTCAAAATGTTTCTATGACTCATGGGATGAATGAGAAAAATACACAAAAAGGTCAAAGTTACACTGACGTCAGATCGTAATCACACCCCTGAATTGTGACAACCCACGAATCAAGTTTCCCACCGAGAGCACATTACTGACTTATTTTTCTCCATGGAGGGTACTTGATTACCCTAAAGCAGATTATCTATGGATGTATCTAAGATCAGCTCTTCACCCAAGTTGGCATCCTGTCAGCAATCCACACAGCTCTTGCCTCTACTACTGAGTCAACCTGCTGAGGCTCAACCCTGACTCCCTGACCCAAGAACACAAATGTGAAACTACCAAATCACCTAATGAGTCACGTGCAGTCATGTCTGACTCTTTGAGATGCTATTGACTGTAGCCCTCCAGGCTCCTCTGTCGATAGGTTTCTCCAGGCAAGAATACTGAAGTGGGTTGACATATCTCCTCCAGGGGATCTTCCCGGCACAGGGATGGAATCAGTGTCTCTTGAGTCTCCTGCATTGGCAGGCAGATTTTTTTTGTTTTTGTTTTTTACCACTAGCGCCATCTGAGAAGCCCCCTGATGAGCCACAGATCAACTCAGAAGACAACACTCTTTCATTAAACATTGATACTGAAGGCCTTAAGTGGCTGATGATGTTTTCCTGCAATAAGAAGATCAAGACTGTCTCTAGCATTAAAGACACTCTTAACACCCTGATGGTCTGCCCATAAGTAGGGACTTCTGAGGCCGGTAGGCTTTATAGTCAGAGAAGGTCTCAGATACCCTGTGGAGTATGTAAAACCCAACTCAACCGGAAGAACTCTCCCTGACTTTGTGGTAAGTTAATTTTTCTCACTTTCAAGTCTCTGCCTAACAGATCCATGTCCCAGAAACAACAAGCTATCAAAACTCATAGAGGACTTGCCATGTGACAAGCATGACAGCACAAAGATGACCTGGAAGAGGCACCCCTAGGAAAGATGCCATTGTGAGCTCAAGCTCCGAGCTCTCCCACTCCAGACACAGCAAGGATATAGGAAACACTTTGCAAAATGAAATCACACTGCAATGTCACATAAATACTTTCCATGGAAGAGAAACACACCATTATATAAACAGGTCAAAGCCATGAGCTTCAAGGTTTCCCAGTTAAAAAGGCAGAGAGGGGCAAAGTTTGACTCCTCTGAGCTGATATTCCCCTGGGCTGACAGGGAATAAAGCCTTCCAGGCTCAGCACGGGGCCTGAATAAGGATGGAGCCTGAAGCCACAGGTGCTGCTGACCTTCCTCAGCTATAAAAAGAAGCAGGAAAACCATAGCTGCTGCCCTAAACCACTGGCCTTTTTATAAAATCCAGGAAGCTCCAGTGATAAAAAGAAACAGAGAGAGCACGGAGCCCCATTCTTTTTTAATTGAAGTAGAATTGATTTACAATGCCGTGTTAGTTTCTGGTACACAGCATAACGATTCAACTATATCTATATAATTAAATGTGCTTGGTCGCTCAGTCGTGTCTACCTCTTTGCGGCCTCATGGACTGCTAAAGATATTGAGCGTAGTTCCCTGCGCTACACAGTAGCTCCTTGTTGGTTATCCATTTATGCATAGTGGTGTGTCTATGTTAATCTCAAACCCCTAATTGATCCCTCCCCCCTTCCCCCTTGGGTAACTATAAGTTTGTTTTCTATGTCTGTGAGACTATTTCTGTTTTGTAAATAATTTTATTTCTGTCTTTCTTTTCGAGTCCACATATAAATGATATCATATGATATAGGTCTTTCTCTGTCTGGCTTAATTCATTTACTATGATAACCTCTGCACATGCGTGTGCTAAGTTGCTTCAGTTATGTCAGACTCTTTGCAACCCTTATATGGACTGTAGGCCACTCCCCTCCAGGCTCCTCTGTCCATGGGATTCTCCAGGCAAGACTGAAGAGGGTTGCTATGCCCTCCTCCAGGGGATCTTCCCAACCCAGGGATCAAACCCACATCTCTCACATCTCCTGCACTGGCAGGTGGGTGCTTTACCACTAGCACCACCTGGAGAGCTCCATGATAATCTCTAGGTCCATGCATGTTCTTGCAAGTGGCATTACTTTATTCTTTTTTATGGCTGAGTAGTATTCCACTGTAAAAATATAGGGCTTCCCTGGTGGCTCAGATGGTAAAGAATCTGCCTGCAATGCAGGAGGAAAAACATGAAAATGAATCCTTTCATAGAACATTTTATTATTATTTAAGAGTTTAGCTAGCATGAAGAGCTATGAAATCAGATTTAGTCACTCAGTCGTGTCCTACTCTTTGTGACCCCATGGACTGTAGCCCACTCTGTCCATGGGATGCTCCAGGCAAGAATACTGGATGGGTTGCCGTTTCCTTCTCCAGGGGATCTTCCAACCCAGGGACAGAGCGCGGGTCTCCTGTAGAGCGAACAGACTCTTCACTGATTGAGCCACCAGAGAGGAGCAATGCAGACCAGGGTTCAAATCCCTGCTCCATCGTATAAATATGCCACACCTTATGTACCCATTCATCTGTTGAAGGAAAGTTAACTTGCTTCATGGCTTGGCTATTGTAAAGAGTGCTGCTAGGAGCATTGGTGTTCCTGTATCTTTTTGAATTGGAGTTTTCTCTGGATATACGCCAAGGGGTGGAGCTGCTGGATCGTACGGTAGGTAACTCTATTGTTAGGTTTTAAAGAACCTCCATACTGTGTTCAGTCTGCTCAGGCTGCTGTAACAAAATGCCATAGACTGCAAGGCTTAAATAAGAATTTTATATCTTGTAGTCCAGTAGGCTGGAGGTCCAAGACCAAGTGCCAGCATGGTCGGGTTCTAGACTCATTTCCTGGATGTTTCCTACAGCGGCTCCACCAATTTACATTCTGCACAGCCTCCCTGGAGCCCCATTCTGAGTGAAGCCACCACCCTGCTTGGTGGGCTGTGTGTATGCACTCCCAGTACATGGGCAGGGAGGAAGCCCAGCCGTGAATAGTCAGCCTGGTTCTGGAACAGGGCCTCTGGGAGCCAGGTAGAGTAACATTAAACAGGGAAGAAAATAACCCAAAGCTAGAGGGAAGGATAGCCAGTCAAGATGAGCATGAGAACTAAACAGACATTTCTCCAAAGAAGACATACGGATGGCTAACAAACACATGAAAAGATGCTCAATGTCACTCATTATCAGAGAAATGCAAATCAAGACCACAATGAGATACCACTTCACACTAGTCAGAATGGCTGCGATCCAAAAGTCTGCAAACAATAAATGCTGTAGAGGATGTGGAGAAAAGGGAACGCTCTTACACTGTTGGTGGGAATGCAAACTAGCACAGCCACTATGGAGAACAGTGTGGAGATTCCTTAAGAAATTGCAAATAGAACTGCCTTATGACCCAGCAATCCCACTGCTGGGCATACACACCGAGGAAACCAGAATAGAAAGAGACACATGTACCCCAATGTTCATTGCAGCACTGTTTATAATAGCCAGGACATGGAAACAACCTAGATGTCCATCAG
>SJYX01015855.1:127965-156904 GCA_006410675.1 Oreotragus oreotragus
ATATACACAATGGAGTATTACTCAGCCATTAAAAAGAATACATTTGAATCAGTTCTAATAAGATGGATGAAACTGGAACCAATTATACAGAGTGAAGTAAGCCAGAAAGAAAAACACCAATACAGTATACTAACACATATATATGGAATATAGAAAGATGGTAATGAGGACCCTGTATGCAAGACAGCAAAAGAGACACAGATGTGTAGAGCAGACTTTTGGACTCTGAGGGAGAGGGAGAGGGAGAGGGTGGGATGATTTGGGAGAATAGCATTGAAATATGTATACTATCATGTAAGAAACGAATCGCCAGTCTATGTTCAATGCAGGATGCAGGATGCTTGGGGCTGGTGCATGGGGATGATCCAGAGGGATGACGTGGGGTGGGAGGTGGCAGGGGGGTTCATGTTTGGGAGTTCATGTACATCTGTGGCAGATTCATGTCAATGTATGCCAAAACCAATACAGTACTGTAAAGTAAAATAAAGTAAAAATAAAAAATTTTTAAATTAAAAAAAAAGATGAGCATGCAAACCTAAATTTTAAAGGAAGTCTAACATAAGGAAGTCAGCTAACAATCTGAAAAACCAGAAAGATATTCTCTCAAAAATGTAAATATCTGAGCAATCTCAAAAATTATCTTAAATAAGTGTGCTTGAAACTTTCAAAGAGATAAATCAATTGAATGCACGAAGAACAGAAGTGAAAGGCTTTTCTTTTGTGTGTAATTAATATAGAATGTTGTTCTTAAATAAGGCTTGAAGAGCTAAGCTTAAATCTCAAAAATGTAAATATCTGAGCAATCTCAAAAATTATCTTAAATAAGTGTGCTTGAAACTTTCAAAGAGATAAATCAATTGAATGCACGAAGAACAGAAGTGAAAGGCTTTTCTTTTGTGTGTAATTAATATAGAATGTTGTTCTTAAATAAGGCTTGAAGAGCTAAGCTTAAATTTCTGATAATCAGGACATGTGAAAAGGGGAAATAAGCTTTCCTTTCAGAGGAGATATTGGGAAACTGCCAGTTTCAAGTCAAAAGTTAACAAAAGTTCTTAAAAAAACACACACACACACACAAAAAGCCCAAAACAATTTATTAGGACTGTTCCACTTTCAAATGACAGAAACTCAAATCAAAGTAGTTAAAAACAAAAAAGGAGACTTTATTGGCACACTTAACTGAAATGTCCAAGGAATATGAGTTCAGGTATGGCTGGATTTAAGTGCTTAAATTATATTATTAGACGTTTTCTCCTTAGTTCTACTAAAGCCTCTGCTGAGGCTTTATTTTAGGGGGCCTCCCAGGTGGCATTGGAGAAGGAAATGGCAATCCACTCCAGTATTCTTGCCTGGAGAATCCCATGGATAGAGAAGCCTAGTAGGTTACAGTCCACGGGGTCGCAAAGAGTCGGACACGACTGAGTGACTTCACTTTTCACTTTCCCAGGTGGCACAATGGTAAAGAATCTGCCTGCAAATGCAGGAGATGCTAGAGATGTGGTTTCCATCTCTGGGTTGGAAAGTTCCCCTGGAGAAGGAAATGGCAACCCATCCAGTATTCTTGCCTGGAAAGCTCCATGGACAGAGGAGAGTCTGGCGGGCTATAGGTCCATGGGGTCACAAAGAGTTGGACTTGACTGAACACATAAACTGCACACGTGAGTGAAGAACACATGGTTCTGAAAAATAATCAGTTACAAATCCTAAAAATTAGAAATACATCCATTAAAGTGAAAACCTCATAGACTGGATAAATACTGAAGACAAGTGATGAGAGAATTAGAAATTGGAGGACAGTACTGGGGAATTCACCTAGAATACAGCACAGGAGATAAAAGAGGAGAAGACATGGACAGGAAAATGAGAGACGTGGAGGATAGATTAACGCATATTGAGTTTACTCTTTACGAGCCTGCAGTGAGGCAGGCACCGTCATCCCGTTTTGCAGAAAAAGAAACTCTGCACCCAAAGTGTACAGACTCTGCCTGTTTTTTTTACTAAGAATCATTGAGGAATGCTCATTCTTGGGTCAAAGAAGTTCTACTGCAGCCACATTGAACAGAGCTAGCACCCTGTTGGTCCATTACCATGGGCCCAAAGCTGAAGTTAGGAATAATTTTTTAAACATGTTGGGGAGAGTGTGGGAAGTAGAATTTGCTCCCAGAAGTAGACTTGGGAAGGGAAATGTGTAGCCTTTTCGGGCTAGACTACCAGGCTTAAACAACAAGGCTTATTCCTCACAGTCCTGGAGGCTAAAAGTCCGAGGCAAGGTGCCAGTGTGGCTGGGTTCTGGTGAGGACTCACTTCCTGGCTTATGGACAGCCACCTTCTCACCGCATCCTCACAAGACCGAGAAAGTTCTGGTCTCCTCATTGCTGTGTACAGGCCCCAGTGCCATCACTGGGGCTCCATTCCCAGGACTTCACCCAAATCCAATTACCTCCCCAAACCCCACCTCCCAACACACCACCTAGGGAGAAGGGCTTCAACACATGAATCTGTTGAGGGAACACCAACAAATAGTCCATAGCAGGTGGAAAAGCATAAGAGGAAAAGAAGGAGGAGGAGGAGGGAAGAAAAAGAAACAAGAGACGGTGGAGATGCAGAAGACTCTGGGGCATCAAGAACCTGGGCCAGAAATGCACAACCAGCACAGGAAATTCTGCCCAGGACCCAACACGCCTCTCCACCAGAAGAGGAGGCCGCTCACACCCAGCTTCAATAAAGAGCCCCTCTTGCAAACCCTACCTCAGTCTTACAACAGTCACAAAATGCTGGGCTTTTTAAGACCCAAAAGGCAACTTGTCTGGCACTCTGCCCCTTGAACTACAAACTCTGTATGTTTTGGAAGCAGTAGATTTATTTACATTCCGCGTATTAAAATGATGTTTGAGAAAAAACGGTCTGATATTTAAGATGCCCAAACTGAAATGCCCTTTCCAAAGAAGAAGATGCAGGTAGAAAAGCACACTGATCATTCACTTCCTACCTCCCCCCACCCCTATCTTAGTCCCTGACACATTAATTAGTCAGTGGACTTTCGAGTTAAACCGAATGCTCCTTCCAACTTCTTACATTCCGCTGACACAGGCACTCAGGGAGGATGCTTTAATGACCTTTCTACATCCTCTGGCCTAGCAGCTCTATCCTATACCATTTGAATATTCTCCACTTCATTGTCTGGACTTGGGCAAAAGCCATTTTCAGTCCAGTCATTTGTGGCTTTCTTACCTTTGTGATGAAGTTATCATTCAGCTCAGTTCAGTCATCTGAACTCAGTTGTCTTAACTCTTTTCGACTCCATGAATCACAGCATGCCAGGCCTCCCTGTCCAGCACGAACTCAGAGTTCACACAAACTCATGTCCATAGAGTCAGTGATGCCATCCAGCCATCTCATCCTCTGTCGTCCCCTTTCCTTCCTGCCCCCAACCCCTCCCAGCATCAGGGTCTTTTCCACCACTCTTTGCAGGAGGTGGCCAAAGTATTGGAGTTTCAGCTTTAGCATCAGGCCTTCCAACGAACACCCAGGACTGATCTCCTTTAAAATGGACTGGTTGCATCTCCTTGCAGTCCAAGGGACTCTCAAGAGTCTTCTCCAGCACCACACTTCAAAAGCATCAATTCTTCTTCAGCGCTCAGCTTTCTTCACAGCCCAACTCTCACATCCATACGTGACCACTGAAAAAACCATAGCCTTGAATACACGGACCTTTGTTGGCAAAGTAATGTCTCTGTTTTTTAATATGCTGTCTAGGTTGGTCATGACTTTCCTTCCAAGGAGTAAGCATCTTTTAATTTCATGGCTGCAGTCACCATCTGCAGTGATTTTGGAGCCCAAAGAAATAAAGTCTGACACTGTTTCCACTGTTTCCCCATCTATTTCCCATGAAGTGATGGGACCAGATGCCATGATTTTCGTTTTCTGAATATTGAGCTTTAAGCCAACTTTTTCACTCTCCTCTTTCACTTTCATCAAGAGGCTCTTTAGTTCCTCTTCACTTTCTGCCATAATGGAGGGGTCATCTGCATATCTGAGGTTATTGATATTTCTCCCAGCAATCTTGATTCCAGCTTGTGCTTCTTCCAGCCCAGCGTTTCTCCTGATGTACTCTGCATAGAAGTTAAATAAGCAGGGTGACAATATACAGCCTTGATGTACTCCTTTTCCTATTTGGAACTGGTCTGTTGTTCCATGTCCAGTTCTAATTGTTGCTTCCTGACCTGTGTATAGGTTTCTCAACAGGCAGGTCAGGTGGTCTGGTATTCCCATTTTTTGAAGAATTTTCCACAATTTCTTGTGATCCACACAGTCAAAGGCTTTGGCATAGTCAGTAAAGCAGAAATAGATGTTTTTCTGGAACTCTCTTGCTTTCTCGATGATCCAGCAGATGTTGGCAATTTGATCTCTGGTTCCTCTGCCTTTTCTAAAACCAGCTTGAACATTAGGGAGTTCACGGTTCACGTACTGCTGAAGCCTGGCTTGGAGAATTTTGAGCATTACTTTTCTTTACCAGCGTGTGAGATGAGTGCAATTGTGCGGTAGTTTGAGCATTCTTTAAATAGTCTCTGTTTTATCATCTCCAGATTTTTATGGACTTGAGCAAAAGCCATTTTTCTATTGGTCACTTATGGCTTCCTTAATCACAATCAAGTGAGGAAAAATTCTGTTTAAAACTGCATCTAATTTAAGGCTTCAAGATCCAATTATGTATTTCTACTTACCTGTGGTTCCAAATGATTTCAGTATTTCAACTTTTCTTCAAGGCTTCCCAAATCAGCAGAGATGACCTTTCATCACCCCCTCCCCACCTTAAGCAGTAACAGCTTAAGGAAACTGGTGAATGACTTTTTCCACCTAAGACCACAATTGCTGAAACCACTTCCTCTCCCCACTCTCCTTGACCTCACTTCAGCATTAGGCCCTATAACCGCACTCTCCTTGGCCCTCTCTTTGGCTCTGTGTCTGTATGTATGTTAAGAGCAAAGATCGTGGCATCCACAGACCTAAATTTGAATGGCCGTCTGACACTTTCTAATTGCAAGACATTGGGGAAGTTGTTTAAAACCTCCAAGCCTTGTCTCACACCTCTAAAAGAAGAATGGTAACTCCCACTTCAGAGGAAGTATGGTGAAGGCAAAATCAACTCCTCATTGAGTGTTTAGAAAGGTCCACAGTCGCTGTGAGATCTCAGTAGGCGGACCCTCCCCACTTCACTTGTCACCTCCCATGTTGGCTCCTGAACATTAACTCAACCCAAGCTGCTTCGGTCCTCAGCCACCTCCTCCCCTCTGAGGCTCCCCCGCCTCCCTCCCAGATCTCACGTGGGGACCAGCTGACTAGCCTCACAGTTTTACATGCCCAAAATGAAACTCAAAGAGATGACATCCCCTCTGGTCTCAGTTTTCATGTCTGTAAAGCAGATGCTGAGTGAGTGAATAAGTCAAGATTCCTCCTAATGCCCCTTCCTGAATAAGCGAAGTCACTTCTCCGGCCTTTTCTCCAGCCCTTTTCTTGCCCTTTCTTTCTTCTTCCCCTCCCTCATTTCTGAGGTCTGGAACAGAATTTGGATAGTTTACCAGACGACTAGGCTGGAAAATGCCTGTGTGAGATTCTGGCTCTCGGCTTCCACCAGCTGGCACAGCTTTGGCTCTGGAGATGTGGGCTAACTCAGATGCTCTGATAGAAGTGGTTCTTGAGAACCTCCTCAAGACAGTCCAGCTTGCAGGCATGCATGCTAACTTGCTTCAGTCATGTCTGATTGTTTGTTACTCTATGGACTGTAGCCCACCAGCCTCCTCCATCCATGGGATTCTCCGGGCAAGAATACCAGAGCGGGTTAGAACACTGGAGCAGGTTGCCATGCCCTCCTCCAGGGGCTCTTCCTGACCCAGGGATCCAGCCTGAGTCTCTTATGTCTCCTGCATTGGCAGGCAGGTTCTTTACCACTAGCACCACCTGGGAAGCCCTAGTTCTGTTTTGTGAAGAGCATAAAATCCAAAAGGAGATTAGGGTGTTTTCCCCCTGCCTTAAGCTGGCTACATATGTTAATAAATTATTTCCCTGAGAGAGAGCTTTGTGTAGCCACTCTGGAGAACAGCTGGCCCTACTTAAGCCAACACTCCTTCCTGACACCCTGCTATCTGACAGTTCCACTGAGGTACAAGGATCCTAAGGAGAGCTTCGTGAGAATGGCCACCATGCCAAAGATTTGGAAGCAGTCTTGGTATCCACTGAGTGAACAGATTGATAAAATGCATATGGACTTCCCTGGCTGTTCCATGGTTGAGATTTCGCCTTCCAATTCAGGAGGTGCAAGTTCAACCCCTGGTCAGGCCGCAAAGATCCCACGTGACTTGTGGCCAAAAAAACTAAAACCTGAAAGAGAAGCAATATTGCAACAAATTCAATAAAGATTTTTTAAATGTTCCACATCAAAAATCTTAAAAAAAAAAAAAAAGTTTGGTTTAAAATATATATAAACATAAAATGGGTAAATCATACTCTGGAATAATATTCGATATGCAACGGCTAAGAAGTAAATGTATACTACAGTATATACATAAACCTCATAAACAAAAAGAAGGAATCAAGAATTTATCCTGGCCTTCCTCTATGAGTTATATTGTGAATAACCAGATAATTTATCACTGGAACTTTTGTTATAGAAGTGCTCCAGCTAGTAAACAAAGAATGCCAGAATTAGAAGATCACCATCTTATAACACAAAACTGTGGCAGACTCTTAGATGATCCCCGTTTATCACTGGTATTCATGCCCTCGTGTCATCTCATTCCCTTAAACCGATGGGACCGTGACTTGCACCTAATCGATAGAATACGGTAAAGGCGATGGGATGTCTCTTCCATGATTACATTACGTATGACTGTCCTTCCACCTTTCCAGCAGTCTGTTTACAGACTGTCTCTCTTGGATGACTTTGAGGAGGTAAGCTTCTCTCTAAAGAGGTCCAATGGCAGGCTCTGACCACAACTAACAAGGAACTGAGATTCCGTCAGACTCACCCAAACCTGAAAGAGAAGCAATATTGCAACAAATTCAATAAAGATTTTTTAAATGTTCCACATCAAAAATCTTTAAAAAAAAAAAAACCATTTGGTTTAAAATATATATAAACACAAAATGGGTAAATCATACTCTGGAATAATATTCAATATGCAGCGGCTAAGAAGTAAATGTATAATACAGTATATACGTAACTGATACATAAAGCTCATAAACAAAAAGAAGGAATCAAGAATTTATCCTGGCCTTCCTCTATGAGTTATACTGTGAATAACCAGATAATTTATCACTGGAACTTTTGTTATAGAAGTGCTCCAGCTAATAAACAAAGAATGCTAGAATTAGAAGATCACCATCTTATAACACGAAACTGTGTCAGACTCTTAGATGACCCCCATTTATCACTGGTATTCATGCCCTCATGTCATCTCATTCCCTTAAACCGATGGGACCGTGACTTGCACCTAATCGACAGAATATGGTAAAGGTGATGGGATGTCTCTTCCATGATTACATTAGGTATGACGGTTCTTCCACTTTTCCAGCAATCTCTTTACAGACTGTCTCTCTTGGATGACTTTGAGGAGGTAAGCTGCTTTCTAAAGAGGTCCAATGGCAGGCTCTGACCACAACTAACAAGGAACTGAGATTCCGTCAGACTCACCCAAAGACTTGAACCCTGCCAGCAGCCACTAGGCTTGGCAGCAGATTCTCCTCCAGTCAGGCCTCAGACCACACTCTAGCCCTGGTCAACACCTGGTCAACAGCCTTCTGAGAGACCCTGAAGCCAAGGTCTCAGCTAACTTGTGCCAGGACCTCTGACCCATTACCATGAGATAATTAATGTGGGTTGCTTTTTTTTTTTTTTTTTTTGCAAGCCACTAAGTTTGTGACAATAGTGTTACAAGCCAAAAGACAACAAATACACTAATAAACTAATAAGATCCTACGTTTTGGTTGCCAGGGGCTGCTAATATTACACACACACACAAAAGAGAAAACCAAATCTGCGATGCTGACGGGAAAATCACAAGACAAACTGTGAAACAGTCTTGTCAAAAAAAATTATATATGCGTCTGATCAAGTGTCTACATTCAGCTATCTACTTAAAAGAAGCACAAAGATGAATCACACTGTGGTAAATCTTATTGGAAAAACAGCTTGTGTTCTTCAAGCAATAAATTGAAAGGGAGGAAAAAATAAACACAGATTCAGTGGGAAATTTATTGCTTAAAAGAGACTTAAAGAAATATCAGTCAGTTGCCATGTATGAGCCTTAGCTGAGTTTTGATTCGTGCAAACAAATTATGGAAAGAAATGACATTTATGAGAGGATTGGAAATTTGAGCACTGTTTAATGACATTCAGGACATATTTCCTTTTAAAGCTATTGATAAGGATGTTGTGGTTATGTTATCTTGTACAGCCACACACTGAAATATTTCTGGATGAGATGATCCAATGTCTGAAAGGAAGGAAGTGGGTGGGCTGTAGATGGGATGGGCTTCAGTTCAGTTCAGTTGATGGGCTTGGCCACAGGCTAATGGTATTTGAGGCTGAAAAGTGGGTACAGGAAGTTCATTTACTGTTTTATTTCTTTTAGGGTATGTTCAAAATCCCCAATAATAAAAGGTTGCTTAAATTACAAGTTGACAAGAAAACAATAAATATGTTGCAAGAATACTTATAAGCAAAAAGATAGAAACATTAGAATAGTTTCATATGGAGAAAGAAAGGAGATCGGAGAATGTGGACAAAAAGAGAGAAGGAAAGCAATCCCACTCCTGGGTATATATTTGAAGGAAACAAAATCAGAATCTTGAAGAGAAATCTGCATCCCCATGTTCACTGCAGCCAAGGTATGGAAACAATCTATGTGTCTATTGATAGATGAATGGATAAAAAAGATGCAAGATAGATATATATGTATATAATGGAATAATATTCAGCCATAAAAAGGAAGAAAATCTATGTGACAACATGACTGAGTCTTCAGGGTTATTATGCAAAGTGAAACAGATCAGACAGGGAAAAACAAGCATCTTATGATATCACTTAGATGTTGTTCAGTCACCCAGCCATGTCTGACTCTTTGTAAGCCCATGGACTGCAGCACACCAGGCCTCCCTGTCCCTCACCATCTCTAGAGGTTTGCTCAAGTTCAAGTCCATTGCATCGATGATGCCATCCAGCCACCTCATCCTCTGACACCCTCTTCTCCTTCTGCCCTCAATCTTTTCCAAAAGCATCAGAGACTTTTCCAATGAGTCGGCCCTTTGCATCAAATGACCAAAATACTGGAGCCTCAGCTTCAGCATCAGTCCTTTCAATGAGTATTCAGGGTTGATTTCCCTTCAAGTTGACTGGTTTGCTCTCCTTGCTGTCTAAGGGACCTTCAAAAGTCTTCTCCAGCTCCACAGTTCGAAGGCATCAACCCTTTGGTGTTCTGCCTTCTTTAGGGTCCAGCTCCCACAACCGTACATGACCACTGGGAAGACCAGAGCCTTGACTATATGGACCTTTGTCAGTAGAGTAACGTCTCTGCTTTTTTAACACACTGTCTACGTTTGTCATCGCTTTCCTGCCAAAAAGCAATTATCTTCTGATTTCATGACTGCAGTCACCATCTGCAGTGATTTTAGAGCCCAAGAAGAAGAAATCTGTCCCTATGCCACCTTTTCCCCTTCTGTTTGCCATGCCTCAATGGGGGTCGAATGCCATGATCTTAATTTTTTTTAATATTTAGTTTTAAGCCGGTTCTTTCACTCTCCTCCTTCACCCTCATCAAGAGGCTCTTTAGTTCCTCTTTGCTTTCTGCCATTAGACGGGTATTATCTGCATATCTGAGGCTGTTGATGTTCCTCCCACTTATCTTGACTCTAACTTGTAACTCATCCAGCCCGGCATTTCTCATGATGTGCTCAGCATATAAGTTTAACAAACAGGGTGACAGCAGACAGCTCTGTTATACACCGTTCTCAATCTTGAACCAATCAGTTGTTCCTTAAAGGGTTCTAATTGTTGCTTCTTAACCCACATACAGGTTTCTCAGGAGACAGGAAACAGGAGAGATGATCTGATATTCTCATCTCTTTAAAAGCTTTCCACAGATTGTTATGATCCACACAGTCAAAGGCTTTAGCTAGTCACTTATATATGAAGTCTAAAAAAGCTAGATTTGAGACTCCCCTGGTAGCCCAATAGTTAAGATCCCACACTGCCAGTGNGAGATGATCTGATATTCTCATCTCTTTAAAAGCTTTCCACAGATTGTTATGATCCACACAGTCAAAGGCTTTAGCTAGTCACTTATATATGAAGTCTAAAAAAGCTAGATTTGAGACTCCCCTGGTAGCCCAATAGTTAAGATCCCACACTGCCAGTGCAGAGGGCTCAGGTTCAATCCCTGGTTGGGAAACGAAGATTCCACATGCCATGCAGCAGGGCTAAAAAAAGAAAAACAGCTACACTCAGAGAAACAGAGAGTAGATGGTTATTACCAAAGCCTGGGGGTGGGGAAAAAGTGGAGATGTTAGTCAAAGTACAAAATTCCAGTTACAAGATGAATAAGTTCTGAGAATCTAATGTACAGAATAGTGACTATAGCTTACACTATTGTTGTACATGTGGAAGCTGTTAAGAGAGTAAATCTTAAATGTTCTCACTGCAAAAATAAAAAGTAACTCAGTGAAATGATGCATGTGTTAACTACCCTTATTGTGATCATTTCACAATATGTACATATATAAAATCATCAGGTGGCACACCTTAAGCTTACACAGTGTTATTTGTTAAATATGTCTCAATAAAGCTGGGGTTGGGGAATGAGTAAGCAAGCATGAATTAATAAAATAAGGGAGAACCCTACAAGAACCAACGATGACAGCAGTTTTAAACAGAGAAGTATGATGAACTCAACTCACTGCTCATTGAGGTCCAAAGGGAAAAACTACATGCATACAATCCTGTGTCCATTTTCCCCGTTCTCAGCTTTTCAGGGCTTCTCTATGACCTTCGATGAACTTGTCGATCTATTCTTTGAGGGTACTGAGCTGTCTGTCATCACGTTCAGGGAGGCCTCCTGAGTAGAGTGCTTTCCTTCGCAGTTGGGGGTTGGAAAATCATTAAAAATTGTTCGTGCGAGAGAGAAGAGAAAACGGAGTGAGATGGGAGAGAGTTCACAGGGGCACCTCTGGGGTCGTACAATGTCCTATTTCTTGACTGGGGTGGCGTTTGCTCTCTATGTTCACTCTGTCATAACTCATCAAGCTGAATATTTGTGATTGGTGCCCTTTTCTATACAATATTATGGTTCAGTTATTTGCATTTTTAAAATATACATTTTTCTTGGATTTTCTAGAAACTCTCAATTGTCTCAGACTTGATGCCCTGGACCTCATCACATTCAGCAGAAGTTCTACATGCTCTCTCTCTCTCTCTGTTTTCTTTTCCCCAATAGTTGAATTCTAGTCAATTAATTGAGAATAGGATGTGAGTAGGAAAGTAGCTTCATTACTGTCTTGCTATGATTTCTGGCAAAAAAAAAAAGTGCTTAACCACCCTCCACACCAGCTTCTTGTCTGTAATAACTTATCTTTTATAACACTTATAAAACTTGCTTAGAAAAGTATCTGACATATCAGCTCAGTTCAGTTCAGTCGCTCAGTCATGTCCGACTCTTTGCGACCCCACGAACCACAGCACACCAGGCCTTCCTGTCCAGCATCAACTTCTGGAGCTCACCCAAATGCATGTCCATCGATTTGGTGATGCCAAACCAACCATCTCATCCTCTGTCATTTCCTTCTCCTCCTGCCTCCAATCCCTCCCAGCATCAGAGTCTTTTCCAATGAGTCAGCTCTTTGCATGAGGTGGCCAAAGTATTGGTGTTTCAGCTTCAGCATCAGTCCTTCCAAAGAACACCCAGGACTGATCTCCTTTAGGATGGACTGCCTGATCTCCTTGCAGTCCAAGGGACTTTCAAGAGTCTTCTCCAGCACCACAGTTCAAAAGCATCAGTTCTTCAGCGCTCAGCTTTCTTGACAGCCCAACTCTCACATGACCACTGGAAAAACCATAGCCTTGACTACACGGACCTTTGTTGGCAAAGTAATGTCTCTGCTTTTTAACGTGCTGTCTAGGTTGGTCATAACTTTCCTTCCAAGGAGTAAGCGTCTTTTAATTTCATGGCTGCAGTCACCATCTGCAGTGATTTTGGAGCCCAAAAATATAAAGTCTGACACTGTTTCCACTGTTTCCCCATCTATTTCCCATGAAGTGATGGGACTGGATGCCATGATCTGATACATAGTTTGCACTCAATACATCTTAATTTTTTCAATTTCCTATTTGCCATCTCTCCTTAAGCAAAGTTCATCAGGACTCTCATCAGAATAAAGAGTTCGGCATCCAGACAAGATTCATGACTCTGGATCTTTGAGCAAGACCATCAGTTAGGACCCAAACCTCATTATCTCTTCTAACACTCTCCTCCCATTCAAACTCCTCTAGTCTCCCAGGCCCAGCTCCCATGCACACCTTTAGGAAGGTTTCCCTAAATATTCCTGCCCCTGGGCTTTCTCCTTCCTCAGAAAGCTCATCAAATCATTGGGACCCACATCTCAATGGCCCACACCATCTCTGTTGGAGAAGTCTTCATGAATTCTTGAGGCCACAGCAACTTCTCCTGCATCTACATGAGAAAAAATAATTCTGTGTTCTGTAAGACCCTAAGGCTCTAAGTGAAAGATATGAAATCAGCGACTTGCCTCTGGTCACCAGCTTCTTTCCTGTCCCCTTTCCAGACCTCCTTAACTTCTCACTTACCTTCCTGGTGAGGTAAGCACCCAGAAACCTTTTACTTCTTTCACCATCTCCCTACCAGGCCAGCAAGATCCTGTAACCAGTCAATCACACCTGTGGATTATCCAGTTTGTACCTTTCCTGAAGTTTATTCACACCTCCAGGGGCACCTCAGCTGGATGTTTATATTTGAAGCCATTGTTACTTGTATTTATATTTGAAGTTGTTTAACTCTACTTGTAGAGCAGTAGGTTTCTTCTCCTTTATGAAATTTTAAACACTGGTAGAAAGATGATGAATTAATTTGAAGAATATCTTTAAAATGATCTACTCCTTTGAAAGATATTCTGATCTAAAAATAATAATTATTCCATTGAACACTTACAATGTGCCATTACTGTGATGCTTCATAGGTTTTAAATAACTTAATCCTCCATTGATGAGATGGTTGTTATTTCAGTTTTACAGATGAGAAAACTGAGACTCGGAACATTAGAAGACTCAGGTCATTACAATGACCAAGACTATAGAGCCACAGTTTGTGGGTGACGAATGAAACGACCCTGATGCTGGAAAGATTGAGGGCAGGAGGAGAAGGGGATGACAGAGGATGAGATGGTTGCATGGCATCACTGACTCAATGGACATGAGCTTGGGTAAACTCTGGGAGTTGGTGATGGACAGGGAGGCCTGGCGTGCTGCAGTCCATGGGGTTGCAAAGAGTCGGACACGAGTGAGAGACTGAACTGAACTGAACTGAATGGCATGAGAACTCAGAGCCATTAAAGTGTCCTGAAAGGACACTTCCAGAGTGACTCATGAGTAAGGCAACACGTGGTCTCTCCTTCCCATCCCATCCCCAGATACCTCCTCTCTCACCTCCCCCTGAAAATTCCCTGGCGTGCTGGAGTCTGTGTCTTTGATTTTTCCCCATGACCTGGGAAGCCCTGACACATGCTCAAACTTTCTCTCTAAAGCCTGCTTTCACCACTGTTTATCCTTTTCCAAATGCACTGTGCTCTTTCATTCATGTATTCATTCAATCAGCATTTATTGAAAACCTATTATGCGTCAGATGGTAGCCCTGAGAACAGAATGGTTAGCAAGACAGGTGTTCTCCTTGACTTCCTGTTGCCCACAGTCTGGTCTTTTCCAGACTGACTCCATGCTGTTCCCTCTATTCACAATCCTCGGCCTTCCTACTACTCCACACCCCACCCCCGAGCAAGGCAAAGTCCTACTGATTCACGCGATCCAGCCTACACTTTTCCTCCTCTGCCACCTTCCCCAGCAACCTGGGGATGACATTCAAAGTACTGAGCAGCCAGCTGGGCAATCATAGTGGACACCAGCTGTCAGCCGCAAGTTTCCCAAGTTCCAAGCTTTATTTCTACTCTGCCACCACCCTAGTCAGAAGCCATCACCCTGCTCACGGGACCACACAAATATTAAAGTATTTGAAGTCTGTTCTCTATGTCTTCTTGCCTTATCCTCCACCCACTCTCCCCACTGCGCTGACACCCACAAACACTTGCAAATGTGCCTGTGAGCATCCCGAAGGCAAGACTCTTTATTTATCTAGGAGAGTAACGTAATCCAGGTACTACCTAACAGGAGCTCAATGCCTCCATTAATATACTAAACAAATGAGTTGGGGTAAGAAGTAATCTAGCCTTCATCCCAGAGAATTTCCTCAAATACCATCCCTCTTCAGATCAACAACATTTCCTACTTGAAGACTCAAAAAAATTTTTTTAATTTGTGTTAGGCCCATTTTCCTTTTCTTAAAGTGCACCAGTCCTTTCCTAATACTTTGGAACACATTCCTACGCTTCTTCTTATATTGTTACCCCTGGTTATCAAGTTATAATGAAATAATCCTGGTATGGACTGAAATGGTGTCTTCTCCCATGTGTTGAGGCCCTAAGCCCTAGCATAAATCAGTGTATGACTGTATTCAGAGATAAGGTCTTTTAAGAGGTCGTTACATTAAAATTAGATCATTAGTTAGGCCTTAATCCAATAGGAGGAGGGCATGGCAACCCGCTCCAGTATTCTTGCCTGGAAAATCCCCATGGACAGAGGAGCCTGGCAGGCTGCAGTCCAGTAGGTCGCAAAGAGTCAGATACGACTGAGCAGCTAAGCACAATCCAGCAGGACTGGGGCCCTTTATTCAATTTTTTTTATCCTTTTAACATCTATGTTAATTTTTAAATTTTATATTGGAGTGCAGCTGAATAGCATTCTTGTGATAGTTTCAGGTGGACAGCAAAGGGACCCACCAGGCTGCCCCATAACATGGGCAGAGTTCCACATGATCCACAGTGGTCCTTGTTGGTTAGACGACTGGTGTCCTTAAAAGAAGAGGCGATTAGGACATAGCTGCTGAGGGAAAACCATCTCAAGACACTGGGAAAAGTCAGCTCTATAGAGCCAAGGAGAGAGGCCTCAGAAGAAATCAACCCCGCTGACACTTTGATCTGGGACTTCTAGGCTCCAAAACTTGTGAGAAAATAAATCTCTGTTAAGTCACACAGACTGTGGTACTCTCTTATCGCAGCCCTAGCAAACTAATATAAATACCAGTCTCCCTTGCAAGTGAGTTATTGCTGTAGCAAATAACACAACTTTTCAATGCACATGTACTATGTCCAAGTAAATTAGAAACTTCCTGATGTTAATGAATATGACTTATTTCTTATAGAATCTTTCATAAGACATCATACCATTTACATGCACAATAGATGCTCCATGAAAATTTCTCATTTCTTACACTGCAGAATATATGAGAACATTTCTTTGCCTTCATTTATCCCAGGGTGTCTCGAGATCAGCATTATTGACATTGGAGACTGGAGAATGCTTAGTCACGGAGGCTGCTCTGTGCCTTGTGGATCTTTAACAGCCATCCCAGGTTGGACCCTCTACACATCAGTAGCACCAAAGCCCTGCTCTCCCCATGTTGTGATGACCAAAAAGGTCCCCAGACATTCTGAAATGTCCCCGAGAATCCAAGACACTCCTGGCTGAACACTCCTGATCTCTGGGGATGCTAGCTTTGTCTCCTCTTCCTGGATATCATGCTCAAGTTCATACAAATCTGGGGCTTCCTCGGAGACATGTGCTATGAATCTCAAGCACCAGAAGGGTAACAAGAAAAATCCAAATTGATTGGCAGGAGGGCAGCTGGCGCAGCAGAAGGTGAGTTGGTAGAGATACTCTGTCCAGTTTGGCTGTACGAAGAAAAATCCCTCCAGTAGGACCAAAGAAGAGGCTAAAAATGTCAGACGGTGGTTTATGCTGAGTCAGAGCCCAGCCTTCTCTTCCCAAGACTTTACCTCCTGCTCACTGGTCACTAGCTAGGATCAACACAGACAAGGAGTTATTTCTATCTCCAGTAGGATTGACTATTTTAAATGAGTTTGCGGTTCTGGGCCATTTCTTAGTGGAGGAGTCTCCACATCACACAAACCACCAGGGAAATTGCCACTAATTAGCATGCTCGTTAAGGACCTTAGGAAAGAAGGCGGCGGCTGAAAGGGCCGGCGCCCCAGCACTGCGGTCTTCCCTCCGAGGCTGGCCGGGCACATGGGGACTGAGGCTGGGGTTCAGCAGACAGCATGGCCTCTTACTCCCGAAACCACCTCCTTCTTGGAGAACCATCTCAGGATGATCCTCTGGACTCCATCAGTGAGAGTCTCTCAGGCATGGGAAAAAATCCAATGATGACCCGAGGAAGGTAACCTGGCCAGTCTTCTCCCCCAAGATGCAGAAAGAATGATGGATGGTACTATGTGGCCAAAAACTGCAATCCAGTCTGCTGGTTCCAATGCTTCTACCGTTTGAGATCATACTCCCAGGAGGCAGAAGCAGAGGCGGGAAATAAGACAGACTAGGAAGGGGCTTCTCATACCAACAATCAGAAATTTGGACTATTTCGGGACTCGTCAAAATTCCCATGTTGAGAAGTCTTTTTCTCTGATATTTCTGGGGGAACCATATTTAAGACACTGGTGACTTAAATTCTGTAATCCTTTAAAACATTTTTTTTTTCCATTTGGCCGTACTGCACAGCATATAGGATCGTACTTCCCAGACCAAGGATTGAACTTGTGCCCCCTGCATTGGAAGCATGAAATCTTAACCAATGGACCACCAGGGAAGCCCCATATCCCTGAAATCTTGTGCTACAAGGATTCCCAGCCATACATACATTTAAAAAAACCATAACATAGATAATTAAAAGCTCCCCAAGGAGGAGAAGGAAGCCTGGTACTCTCCAGGTTTCTCTAGATGTGCATTTTTTGCTGCAAAACCCAATATCAGACCCACCAACACTTTCTGTTTCCACTTTCTGAATGACTCACCATGGCATTTACCATCCCAGATGTACCAAGGGTATCAGTGAGACAAAATGTACCCACACTCAGACTTCAAAGGAAGTCTGTGCTGTGTTCTTACTGCAGACCGTCACACCTGCTCCCTCTCTCTCATCTCTGCCCTGGGAGACAGATGCAAAACTGAGTCTGATTTGACTAAAGGGCACCCACACATCTGGAGCTGGAGTGAATACGCACAGGCCACAGGCTAAATATGTCAAGGGAGGTTTCACAGGGGCCCCCACAGCTTCTCTATTTCCTTTTAGCAAAACAGCACGATGCATAGAGTTCTTCTTATAGGATGCAGCTTGGGGACTCAATAAAGGCAAGGGACTCCTTGCATCTCTTTAGGGAGGGGTAAGGTTAGCTGCCATCAACCCTGATGCTCAATACAAACCACCCCTTATCCATGTTACCACAGTTTCCTTTGTCCTTGTACCATTTTCCATGTTGAATTGCCTGCCGAGGTCCTGCTTAGCTAGACAAAGACAATAATGGCCCTTTGATTTAGAGCTCACTAGAACAGCATTACTACTTTTATAGTGAGTTTGGACTGCAAGGAAATCCAACCAGTCCATTCTGAAGATCAGCCCTGGGATTTCTTTGGAAGGAATGATGCAAAAGCTGAAACTCCACTACTTTGGCCACCTCATAAGAAGAGTTGACTCATTGGAAAAGACTCTGATGCTGGGAGGGATTGGGGGCAGGAGGAGAAGGGGACGACCGAGGATGAGATGGCTGGATGGCATCACGGACTCGATGGATGTGAGTCTGAGTGATCTCTGGGAGTTGGTGATGGACAGGGAAGCCTGGCGTGCTGCAATTCATGGGGTCACAAAGAGTCAGACACGACTGAGCGACTGAACTGAACTGAACTGAACTGAACTGAATAGCTGTAGCACGGTTACTGTTCATTTCATTTAACAAATAAGAAAAAAATAGAAAGGCACCAAAACTGATACAGACGCCAAAGACACATAGTAAGCTAAAAGGGCCCATGATGTGAAGTGGGGCTTCGTCCCCCATCTTGGAAGAGAGTGTCAGAGAAGTCATTTTTCTTTTTCCTTTCAACATATACTGTGTCCCATGAGCACCTGATCCAACGGGAAAATAGCAAGTGTGGAAAATTTAGGATACAGCCCAAGCTGCCATAGCACGGCAACCTCAAAACACAGCACCTCAAACAGAATGGACACATATTTCCTTTTATTGGAGGAGTGCAGGGGTTTGGGGCAAGTCAGAACAAGAAACTAACTTTGTTCCATGAGGTCGTCCAGGAACCCAGGCTCTCCTTCTTATTTTCTTCATTAAATTTTAATCTACATAGAATCCAATTTACTCTTTTTTTTTTCCTTAGATTTTTTTTTTTTTTTTGGATGTGGACCATTTTTGAAGACTTTATTGAATTTTTTACAATATTGCATCCATGAAAATGTTTTGCTTTTTTTGCCAAGAGGCATGTTGGATCTTAGCTTCCTGACCAGGGATCGAACTTGCATTCCTTGCATTGGGAGGCAAAGTTCCAACTGCTGGACTATCAGAGAAGCCCTCAATTTTAAATGTACCCTTCTACTTTGGGGCTCCACTGTTCCCCAGGATGTTACCCTCATCTACAGCACCTCTTTTCCACTCTACCCCACAGAAAGGATGAAAGACAGCCAGCTTCTTTTTTAAAGGGAGCTCACAGCCCATGGGCCAGAATGTAATCACATAGCTAGCTTCAGAGTAGCCTGGGAAATGGAGCCTGTGTGCCCAGCTAAAACTTGGAAGATTCTGTTACTAAAAAGATAAAATGAAAAATGAATACAACAGGAGATCATGCCACAATATCAAAATCTTAATGAAACTTATGAGCGGGGTTATTTACCAACATCTTTATCAAATGAGAATGTTGTTCAGTCACTACGTCGTGTCCAACTCTTTGTAACCCCATGAACTTCAGTACGCCAAGCTTCCCTCTCCTTCACTGTCTACCTGAGTTTGATCAAACTCATGTCCATCAAGTCGGTGATGCCATCCAACCATCTCATTCTCTGTCATCTCCTTCTCCTCCTGCCCTCAATCTTTCCCAGCATCAAAGTCTTTTCCAATGAGTCTACTCTTCGCATCAGGTGGACAAAGTATTGGTGCTTCAGCTTCAGCATTAGTCTTTCCGATGTATATTCAATGTTGTTTTCTTTTAGGGTTGACTTGTAGTCCAAGGGACTCTCGGGAGTCTTCTCTGACATCTTTTATCAAATAAGAATAAAATACCCTTTAATCAAATGGAAAACAATACTTTTATTAAATGAAAATACAACACTAGTATTTGTATTAGAACACGATTTGCAAACTATCAACAAAGCAAAGGTTTCTTGCAGCAGTATCCCTTATTTATTGTAAGTATCCTTCCATTTTTTTCCCAAATAATCTGAATCAGAAGTATAAAATTTTCTGTCAAACATGGGAGGCTGTCACCACGTAGTGACTTTGATATTTTCCTTTAGCTAGATCTGAAATTTACTTTCAATGACTCTGGCAATCGTAAAAGGAAGATAACTATGGAGAAAAAATCTTTTCAGCCCAAAGCAATTCTGCAATCTACGGTTCAGCATTATCTGGCAACAATAAGAATACAAGCCGGTGCTGTTCTCTGAATCACATATTTCCTGTGCTATTGGCTGTGACTGGGATCGGATCTTAATTTCCCATGAAAATGCAAGAAGGATGAAGTTCTGTAGAACATTCATATTCCTTTAGGTAGTTGTTGCTTTGATGAAACATGACTAATTGTTGGCAGAAAAAAACTTCTGATTGAGTGTAGGAAAATAAATGATGCTATCAGTGTGTTAATGAAGAGATTTTTATGGTGCTCCTACAAAACAAATATATGATAATGTTGATTCTAAATGATCAAAACAGCAGTGAATATGATGTTTATATGTTTAGAAAATATCAGCGCCTAAGAGCAACATTTCTATAATCCATTGCCATGATGTATTGGCTGAGCAGAAGTAGACATCCTTCCAGCCTTAATAGCAGGAATAACAATAACAATAAAAACATCAATAATCACAGCAGCTATAATTTCTTTATTCTACTATTTATTGGCCACTATGCTAATTACTATTTACGTAATCTTTCTTATAATTTTCACAGTGATTTTGTTGTCGTTCAGTGTGTTTGACTCTTTGTGACCCCACGGACTGTAGCACACCAGGCTCTCCTGTCCTCCACTATCTCTTGGAGTTTGCTCAAATTCACGTCCATTGAGTTGAGGATGCTATCTAAACATCTCATCCTCTGCCGCCCCCTTCTACTTTTGCCTTCAATCTTTCCCAGTTCAGGGTCTTTTCCAGTAAGTCGACTCTTTGCATCAAGTGGCCAAAGTATTGGAGCCTCAGCTTCAACATCAGTCCTTCCAATGAATACTCAGGACTGATTTCCTTTGGGATTGACTGCTTTGATCTCCTTGCAGTCCAAGGGACTCTCAAGAGTCTTCTCCAGCATGACAATGAAATTGCGAGGTAAATGCAATGGGCATTGTTCTCATTGTGTGCTTAGTTGCTCAGCCGTGTCTGCCTCCTGGCGACCCCATGGACTGTAGTTCGCCAGGCTCCTCTGTCCATGGGATTTCTCAGGCAAGAATTCTGGAGTGGGCTGCCATCTCCTCCTCCAATTCTCATTTTAGGCCCAGAGAATAATTGCCTAAGCTTACCCAGTCGTTGTAGCGGTGGACATTATAGCTGACGTGGTGCGTTCCCTGTGCCAGACCATGTACCAGAAGCAGTGAAGCTGGATTCGAATCCATGGCGTGTGTGAGGCTTGTGACGCCTCACAAAATGAGACTTCTGTTGCCAGAGTCAAAAGCCAGATTCATCACAAGCCACAGGCTTCCTGCTGCTGTATGCAGCGACTCAACTGGCTTCAGATAGTGCAGGTTTGTGCAACCTAACAAGTCCAGCAGTGGCGTAGGATTCTAAGGTAAACCTGAATCCTGGAGCGCCTGCCTTCTCCTGTGACCAGTTACACGTGCTTGAAGTGGCTGAGGGCCAGGCTGGCTGCAGAAATGCTGGAGTGGAACTGGGGCTGCCAGCAGCTGTGGTCTGCTTCGAATCCCACGAAATTTTCTGAAGCAGATAAATGCCAATCTGAATGATACACCCCACATCCTCAATACTTGAAACGGAGACATTGAAAGAAAGCCACTATGAACTGAGGGAGAGAGATTCCATACTGCTTTTTAATCTTTTCTAGTACGCTCCAGTGTTCTTACCTGGAGAATCCCACGGGCAGCGGAGCCTGGTGGGCTGCCGTTTTTGGGGTCGCACAGAGTCGGACACAACTGAAGCAACTTAGCAGCAGCAGCAGCAGCAGTACTTAATAGAGTGCCTTTCCCGTGTGTGTTCTCCATAATGTTCAGAAAATAGTTGTGACTGGCTTTAAGTGGGGAGAAAAGTAAAACTGAATTGACTAAGCAGGTGACTTAGGAGTCTTCCTTGATTTTAAACAATGGATTTATGACAAGTAAATTTAACCAAGAGTTTTGGCTGGTTGATGGACAGATGATGGCACCCAGAAAGGTTAAATGGCAGAGTTCTCTGTTGTAATTTCCTTGTGTCATATAGATAGAAATAAGAATGCTCTTGGCTTCAAATTGTTTTTATTGCAACAGCTTGCATTCACTCATCTAAAATGTAAACTTCTGGATGTGGTACGTATATATACAATGGAATATTACTCAACCATAAAAAGGAACAAAATCGGGGCATTTGTCATGATGTGGATGAATCTAGAGTCTGTCATACAGAGTGAAGTAAGTCAGAAAGAGAAAAATGTGTACTATATATCAATACATATATATGGAATCTAAAAAAATGGTACTGATGAACCTATTTGCAGGGCAGGAAGCAGATGGAGAGAACAAACTTGTGGACATGGGAGGAAGGGAAAGTTGGGACAAATTGAGAGAGTAGCATTAACATATATACAGTGTGCTGTGCTGTCCTTAATCGCTCATAGTTGCTCAGTAATGTCTGACTCTTCACTACCCTATGGACTGTAGCCTGCCAGGCACCTCTGTCCATGGGAATTCTCCAGGCAAGAATACTGGTGTAGGTTGCCGTTCCCTCCTCCAGGGGATCTTCCCAACCCAGGGATCTAACCCAGGCACTGCAGGCAGATTCTTTACCATCTGAGCCACCAGGGAAGCCCATGAATACTGGAGTGGGTAGTCTATCCCTTCTGCAGGGGATCTTCCCAATCTAGCAATCAAACCAGGGTCTCCTGCATTGAAGGCGGATTCTTCACCAGCTGAGCTACCAGGGTGTATACACGTGTAAAACAGATGGCTAGTGGGAAGCTGCTGTATAGCACAGAGAGCTCAGTTCGGTGCTCTGCAATGACCTAGTGGGGTAGGCTGAGGGCAGGAGGGAGGCTCAAGAGGGAGAGCAAATATGCACACATATAACTGATTCCCTTACAGCAAAAACTGACACAGCACTGAAACTCACTCCAGGCAAGAATACTGGAGTGGGTTGCCATTTCCTTCTCCATTGAAAAGCAATTATACTCCAATAAAAATAAGAAAAATACAATGTAAACTTGTGTCTGTAAACTATGCTTCAAAAGTTTCTAGAAATTCATGACACATGGCTAGTGGAAGATATATGGACATTCACAAATTATACTAATATTAGTTACTTGGGCTATAACTAAATTTAAAATAAACTTGCCCAGTATGATTATTGTGATTATTAGTTTTAGTAATTGTATTTACTTGAATCGTATCACTTGATGTCTTTGTCCTAAAAAAAATTTTTTAAGCCATAGTTTTCAATTGTTGAGACAGCGGTTTCGTCTCCCTTCTACAGAAGCTCATGATTATAAGGGTTAATCAAATATTAATAATAGTGCTTCAGACACTATCTAACTCTAACCATTTATGCTTCAACATGCTTTTTTCATTATCTTAATGTCTCCCACCCACACAGGGAGGTTTTGGAGGGTACGGTTTCTGTCTTACAAGACGTCATATTGAACCACCATATCACAACCCCAATAAATTCCTGCAAATCTTTCTAAAAAGAATAATCACCTTAACTTGTACATTCCTTGAGGGGAAAGATTTTATATCTTTTTTTTTTTTCNTTGGCTGAGCAGAAGTAGACATCCTTCCAGCCTTAATAGCAGGAATAACAATAACAATAAAACCATCAATAATCACAGCAGCTATAATTTCTTTATTCTACTATTTATTGGCCACTATGCTAATTACTATTTACGTAATCTTTCTTATAATTTTCACAGTGATTTTGTTATTGTTCAGTGTGTTTGACTCTTTGTGACCCCACGGACTGTAGCACACCAGGCTCTCCTGTCCTCCACTATCTCTTGGAGTTTGCTCAAATTCACGTCCATTGAGTTGAGGATGCTATCTAAACATCTCATCCTCTGCCGCCCCCTTCTACTTTTGCCTTCAATCTTTCCCAGTTCAGGGTCTTTTCCAGTAAGTCGACTCTTTGCATCAAGTGGCCAAAGTATTGGAGCCTCAGCTTCAACATCAGTCCTTCCAATGAATACTCAGGACTGATTTCCTTTGGGATTGACTGCTTTGATCTCCTTGCAGTCCAAGGGACTCTCAAGAGTCTTCTCCAGCATGACAATGAAATTGCGAGGTAAATGCAATGGGCATTGTTCTCATTGTGTGCTTAGTTGCTCAGCCGTGTCTGCCTCCTGGCGACCCCATGGACTGTAGTTCGCCAGGCTCCTCTGTCCATGGGATTTCTCAGGCAAGAATTCTGGAGTGGGCTGCATCTCCTCCTCCAATTCTCGTTTTAGGCCCAGAGAATAATTGCCTAAGCTTACCCAGTCGTTGTAGCGGTGGACATTATAGCTGACGTGGTGCGTTCCCTGTGCCAGACCATGTACCAGAAGCAGTGAAGCTGGATTCGAATCCATGGCGTGTGTGAGGCTTGTGACGCCTCACAAAATGAGACTTCTGTTGCCAGAGTCAAAAGCCAGATTCATCACAAGCCACAGGCTTCCTGCTGCTGTATGCAGCGACTCAACTGGCTTCAGATAGTGCAGGTTTGTGCAACCTAACAAGTCCAGCAGTGGCGTAGGATTCTAAGGTAAACCTGAATCCTGGAGCGCCTGCCTTCTCCTGTGACCAGTTACACGTGCTTGAAGTGGCTGAGGGCCAGGCTGGCTGCAGAAATGCTGGAGTGGAACTGGGGCTGCCAGCAGCTGTGGTCTGCTTCGAATCCCACGAAATTTTCTGAAGCAGATAAATGCCAATCTGAATGATACACCCCACATCCTCAATACTTGAAACGGAGACATTGAAAGAAAGCCACTATGAACTGAGGGAGAGAGATTCCATACTGCTTTTTAATCTTTTCTAGTACGCTCCAGTGTTCTTGCCTGGAGAATCCCACGGGCAGCGGAGCCTGGTGGGCTGCCGTTTTTGGGGTCGCACAGAGTCGGACACAACTGAAGCAACTTAGCAGCAGCAGCAGCAGCAGTACTTAATAGAGTGCCTTTCCCGTGTGTGTTCTCCATAATGTTCAGAAAATAGTTGTGACTGGCTTTAAGTGGGGAGAAAAGTAAAACTGAATTGACTAAGCAGGTGACTTAGGAGTCTTCCTTGATTTTAAACAATGGATTTATGACAAGTAAATTTAACCAAGAGTTTTGGCTGGTTGATGGACAGATGATGGCCCCCAGAAAGGTTAAATGGCAGAGTTCTCTGTTGTAATTTCCTTGTGTCATATAGATAGAAATAAGAATGCTCTTGGCTTCAAATTGTTTTTATTGCAACAGCTTGCATTCACTCATCTAAAATGTAAACTTCTGGATGTGGTACGTATATATACAATGGAATATTACTCAACCATAAAAAGGAACAAAATCGGGGCATTTGTCATGATGTGGATGAATCTAGAGTCTGTCATACAGAGTGAAGTAAGTCAGAAAGAGAAAAATGTGTACTATATATCAATACATATATATGGAATCTAAAAAAATGGTACTGATGAACCTATTTGCAGGGCAGGAAGCAGATGGAGAGAACAAACTTGTGGACATGGGAGGAAGGGAAAGTTGGGACAAATTGAGAGAGTAGCATTAACATATATACAGTGTGCTGTGCTGTCCTTAATTGCTCATAGTTGCTCAGTAATGTCTGACTCTTCGCTACCCTATGGACTGTAGCCTGCCAGGCACCTCTGTCCATGGGAATTCTCCAGGCAAGAATACTGGTGTAGGTTGCCGTTCCCTCCTCCAGGGGATCTTCCCAACCCAGGGATCTAACCCAGGCACTGCAGGCAGATTCTTTACCATCTGAGCCACCAGGGAAGCCCATGAATACTGGAGTGGGTAGTCTATCCCTTCTGCAGGGGATCTTCCCAATCTAGCAATCAAACCAGGGTCTCCTGCATTGAAGGCGGATTCTTCACCAGCTGAGCTACCAGGGTGTATACACGTGTAAAACAGATGGCTAGTGGGAAGCTGCTGTATAGCACAGAGAGCTCAGTTCGGTGCTCTGCAATGACCTAGTGGGGTAGGCTGAGGGCAGGAGGGAGGCTCAAGAGGGAGAGCAAATATGCACACATATAACTGATTCCCTTACAGCAAAAACTGACACAGCACTGAAACTCACTCCAGGCAAGAATACTGGAGTGGGTTGCCATTTCCTTCTCCATTGAAAAGCAATTATACTCCAATAAAAATAAGAAAAATACAATGTAAACTTGTGTCTGTAAACTATGCTTCAAAAGTTTCTAGAAATTCATGACACATGGCTAGTGGAAGATATATGGACATTCACAAATTATACTAATATTAGTTACTTGGGCTATAACTAAATTTAAAATAAACTTGCCCAGTATGATTATTGTGATTATTAGTTTTAGTAATTGTATTTACTTGAATCATATCACTTGATGTCTTTGTCCTAAAAAAAATTTTTTAAGCCATAGTTTTCAATTGTTGAGACAGCGGTTTCGTCTCCCTTCTACAGAAGCTCATGATTATAACGGTTAATCAAATATTAATAATAGTGCTTCAGACACTATCTAACTCTAACCATTTATGCTTCAACATGCTTTTTTCATTATCTTAATGTCTCCCACCCACACAGGGAGGTTTTGGAGGGTACAGTTTCTGTCTTACAAGACGTCATATTGAACCACCATATCACAACCCCAATAAATTCCTGCAAATCTTTCTAAAAAGAATAATCACCTTAACTTGTACATTCCTTGAGGGGAAAGATTTTATATCTTTTTTTTTTTTCTCAGTAGTGACTAAGAAGCTTCATGTTCATGTGGGATGTTTGATCATTACCTTTGATAAAAAGAAAGAGAAACCAAAGTAAACACGTCAATCATCACATCACTTGATAAGCAAACTGAAGATGAAGTGATAAGTACCAACAAGGCAAAAAGACACTTGACATTTTCAGTTATACGCGGTATTTTTAAAATGCAGTTACTGAAATGTGAACTCCGCCTGTGTATTCAAGGTCCACTGTTGCCTCAAGGACCCCAACCACAGAAAAGCAGTTTAGAAGCTTAATGGTGAAGCTCACATTCATTCTGTTCATATTTACTGAGCAACTACTAAGTCCAGCACTACTTTGGGAGCTGTGAGAAATACTAAAAAAAAAACCAATACAGTACTGTAAAGTAAAATTTAAAAATTAATTAATTAATTAATTTTTTTAAAAAAGAAAATAACAAGATTGCATTTGAATAACTTGGCCAAGAATCAAGCAAAGAATCCATGTTTCTTTGGTCAAAACTGAAGAGGTTTAATTTTAATTCATGCTTTACCTCTTGTTGGTAAGATAATTATTTATCTGTATTGTAATCATAGTTATGAAAATGGTACATTTTAATTCTGTTTTTATATAAAATAAATATTTTTGATCCACAAAAAAAAAAAAACAATGAGATTCTACAAAGAAGAGATTACTAATAATTCAATGCAATTAACTCAAAAGTTAATGGTGTATATGGCCTTGTTTCTCCTGGTTTTCTAATGTTTTGTTCTTAGGACCCCTTTATAGTCTTCAAAATTATAGAGAAACTCAAAAGGCTTTATTTGTATCTATCAATAATTACCATGTTAAAATTTAAAACTCTTTATATGTAGTAGCTCAGTTAAAAATAACAAAAGTGACATCACTGCACATTAATAGAATAATATGTTCTTAGGAAAAATAACTATTTTTCAAACAAAAAAAGTGAGAAAACACTTTTCTTTGAGAAAAGTGTTGCTATTTCACATTTTTGCATATTTCTTTAATGTCTGATGTAGTAGAGAAGAGTTGGATTCTCAAATCAATGTCTATTATGTGAAGTTGCTCAGTTGTGTCCAACTCTTTGAGACCCCATGAACTGTAGCCTACCAGGATCCTCCATCCATGGAATTTTTCAGACAAGAGTACTGGAGTTGGGTTGCCATTTCCTTCTCCAGGGGATTTTCTCAACCCATGGATCTCACATTTTTGGCACATTTGAAAGGTCTCCCACATTTCAGGCAGACATTGCTTATTAGAGCTTGTGAGTAAATTCCAACATAATGAAATATTATATAGCCATTAACAATGATGACAAAGACTTCTGTTTTTTTTCCAATAAAAATCTAAGATAAATATATATATGTTGTTGAGTAAAAGTGCAAGCTGCCTAATGCCATTTAGGTAACGTTGCATCAGTTCAGTTCAGTTCAGTCGCTCAGTTGTGTCTGATTCTTTGCGACCCCATGAACCCCAGCATGCCAGGCTTCCCTGTCCATCACCATCTCCCAGAGTTCACTCGAACTCATGTCCATTGAGTCGGTGATGCCATCCAGCCATCTCATCCTCTATTGTCCCTTTCTCCTCCGGCCCCCAGTCCCTCCCAGCATCAGAGTCTTTTCCAATGAGTCAACTCTTCGCATGAGGTGGCCAAAGAATTGGAGTTTCAGCTTTAGCATCATTCCTTCCAAAGAACACCCAGGACTGATCTCCCTTAAAAATGGACTGGTTGGATCTCCTTGCAGTCCAAGGGACTCTCAAGAGTCTTTTCCAACACCACAATTCAAAAGCATCAATTCTTCGGCACTCAGCTTTCTTCACTGTCCAATTCTCACATCCATACATGACCACTAAAAAAACCATAGATTTGACTAGACGGACCTTTGTTGGCAAAGTAATGTCTCTGCTTTTGAATATGCTCTCTAGGTTGGTCATAACTTTCCTTCCAAGGAGTAAGCGTCTTTTAATTTCATGGCTGCAATCACCATCTGATTTTGGAGCCCCAAAAAATAAAGTCTGACACTGTTTCCACTGTTTCCCCATCTATTTGCCATGAAGTGATGGGACCGGATGCCATGATCTTCGTTTTCTGAATGTTGAGCTTTAAGCCAACCTTTTTCACTCTCCTCTTTCACTTTCATCAAGAGGCTCTTTAGTTCCTCTTCACTTTCTGCCATAAGGGTGGTGTCATCTGCATACTTGAGCTTATTGATATTTCTCCCAGCAGTCTTGATTCCAGCTTGTGTTTTATCCAGTCCAGCATTTCTCATAACATACTCTGCATATAAGTTAAATAAGCAAGGTGACAATAAAGAGCCTTGACGTACTCCTTTCCTAATTTGGAAACAGTCTCTTGTTCCATGTCTGACTCTAACTGTTGCTTCTTAACCTGCATAGAGATTTCTCAGGAGACAGGTCAGGTGGTCTGGTATTCCCATCTCTTTAAGA
>SJYX01015855.1:158118-182842 GCA_006410675.1 Oreotragus oreotragus
AGGGTGACAATATACAGCCTTGATGTACTCCTTTTCCTATTTGGAACTGGTCTGTTGTTCCATGTCCAGTTCTAACTATTACTTTCTAACCTACATACAGGTTTCTCAAGAGGCAGGTCAGGTGGTCTGGTATTCCCATCTCTTTCAGAATTCTCCAGAGTTTATTGTGATCCACACAGTCAAAGGCTTTGGCATAGTCAATAGAGCAGAAATAGATGTTTTTCTGGAACTCTCTTGCTTTTTCCAAGATCCAGTGGATGTTGGCAAGTTGATCTTTGGTTCCTCTGCCTTTTCTAAAACCAGCTTGAACGTTTGGAAGTTCACAGTTCACGTATTGCTGAAGCCTGGCTTGGAGAATTTTGAGCATTACTTTACTAGCAGTGTGAGATAAGTGCAATTGTGTGGTAGTTGGAGCATTCTTTGGCATTGCCTTTCTTTGGGATTAGAATGAAAACTGACCTTTTCCAGTCCTATGGCCCCTGCTGAGTTTTCCAAACTTGCTGACATATTGAGTACAGCACTTTCACAGCATCATCTTTCAGGATTTGAAATAGCTCAACTGGAATTCCATCACCTCCACTAGCTTTGTTCATAGTGATGCTTTCTAAGGCCTACTTGACTTCACATCCCAGGAAAGTTGCATACATATACTCAAATTATATAAATTCATAGAAATTTCTATGAATTATATAAATTCATAGAAATCCATACTCTTGTCTGGATAAATGTGTATGGATTTGTTATCTAAAAAGATTTGGAAATGAGGTTCTTTCCTCTTCTTTCCTGAATTAATTAAATATTTATATTTAGTGTGTATAATCTAAAATAGTTTGTTTAGTGTAGGAGTTTTTTCAAACAAGGCATTTCTTTAAGCTCTGCAATAATCCCACTCCAGAACTGCTTCTCTCCTGGTCACTGGAGACATCACTGGCCATCATAGTCAAACGATTCTGCTTCAAGAACCAGGATATCTTCCTCCAAATTTCTTCCTTGAATGAGCTTTTTTTGCAAATCACTTTTTAACTTCTGATTATACTTGTAATGGATTTCTTCCTTGATGGCTCAGCAGGTAAAGAATCCACCTGCAATGCAGGAGACACTGGAGACATGGGTTTGATCCCTGGGTCAGGAAAATCCCATGGAGAAGGAAACGGCAACCACTCCAGGATTCTTGCCTGGAAAACCCCATGAACCGGCAGGCTACAGTGCATATGGTTGCAAAGAGTCAGACACAAACAAGCATACACACACAATACTCGTAACAGATGTTGGTTGGAGAAAATCACCAAGAATATTGACAAGCATCACTTCCATTCAGTGGCTCAATATCTCATTGCACTGTTTCCCCTTCTCTTTCCCAGTCATTTCATTCCATGTTTTCTATTATGAACTTTGAGAAATGAATCCAGGAAATCCTATCAACCAGTTGAATAACCTCTTTCTAGAAGCCCTTGCTTTTGTTTATGTAGCAGAAGCTACTGGACAGCTACCCTGCCAGACCCACTTCTGGGTGGAAAATGGTGCAGAAATAAATTTCCTGATATGTAACCTAACTATCTATTTTGAAGCTTCATCCAGGGTCTGGCTCTCTTGTCACACATAAGAGGTGGTACCTATACTCAAAGTGCCTCAGTGACCGGGACATGTTCCACTTATAGAGTAATTATCTCTCTTTTGGAGGATGAAAGAACCAACCATGGAAAGGTTCCTTTCTGTTTCCATAAATATTTAGAAAACAGACATGTACCCCAGTGTAGCAGCACTATTCACAATTGCCAAGACATGGAAGCAAACGAAATGTCTGACAGATGAATAAATAAAGAAAATGTGGTCCATATTTATACAGTGGAATATTACTCAGTCATTAAAAAAGAATGAGATAATGCCATTGGCAGCAACATGGACAGACCTAGAGATTGTCACACTAAGTGAAATAAGCCAGACAGGGAAAGACGAATATCGTATGATATCCCTTATATGAGTAACCTAAAGAAAAAGATACATATAAACTTACATACAAAACAGAAATAGACCCACAGACAGAGGAAACAAATTTATGGGGACTTCCCTGATGGTCCAGCAGTTAAGAATCCGCCCACCATTGCAGAGGACACAGGTTTGATCCCTAGGATGGGAAGATCCCACATGCCGCAAAGCACTAGGCCTGTGGGCCACCGCTCCTGAGCTCTAGGCCCTTGTGCAGCCATCGCAATGAGAAGCCCACGCACCACAGGAAGAGCAGCCCTTGCTCACTGCAACTAGAAAAAACCCTCGTGCAGCAATAAAGACTTAATGCCGCCAAAAGAAGAAAGAAAGAAAACAAGCTTTTTGATTATCAAAAGGGAAAGGACGGGGAAGGGGTAAATTAGAAGTCTGGGGTTAGCATATATCTGCTATTATACAGAAAACACATAACTAACAAGGACCTAATGTATAATACAGGGAACTATACTTAATATTTTGTAATAATCAATAAAGGAAAAGAATCTGAAAAAGAATATAGATAGATGAATATATATATAATTGAATCACTTTGCTATATACCTGAAACTAACACAACATTGTAAATCAACTATATTTCAATAAAAAATAAAAATGACCCCCCCCCAACAAAAAATATGGGTAAGATCAGACGAAGGGAGAATTATTAACCAGTGCTAGCTACTTCCCTGTATATTCAGCGGGAAACCTCTCAATAACCTAAATTTATACTTCAAGGATAATTTGATATTCTTGAAGAGATGAAAGAGGAGTGGAAAAGATGAAATGTCTGTAGGAAACAAAATATTTGGAGCATTTTCTATGTATGAGATGTTTTGCTGGTGTTTTCAGACACTCAGGAGATATACATGCAACACTCTTGTGAGACTAGTATTTTTATCCTTGCTTTACAGAAGAGAAATATGAGGCTCAGAGAAGTAGAAAAACACATCTTGAGGTCACAAAGCTGAGATGGTCTAAAACATTCCAGAGACTCAGACAAATCAAAATATGTGCTTGCCCCCAATCTAATTATTTAATTTCACTTGTATGAATCATCCAATGGTACAAATTAATTTGAATGAAAAGGACATAGAGAGAAACAAATTCTTTGATTTTTAATAGGGCTGGACTGTAAAACTGCAATGCGCTTTACTTCAGCATATTACTTATTATTTTCCCCTGTGTACACAGCAATGTGCTTTATACCCTTGGAAGGAATAAAACTGAATACAGTTAAGTGCACATCAGAATATTACAATGAACTAAATAACCATAGATGAAGGGACATGGGAAGAGTATTCCTGAAGTTCAATTTTTGTCCAGTCTTTTACAGCCTACTTAACAGATTTTTTAAAAAACAAAATATTTTCTTGGTTTATCTCACTCTTTTGACTAAAGAATGTAAATTTTCTGGGTCCTAATATTTGCTGTCATATCTGCTTTTCTCTGCTCATCAGCTAATCTATGTATGTTTTCCTGACTCATTGACTTAACACATTCTAACATGTCCTCCCACAATATGACAGATTGCCATTCTGATCAGTACTAACCAACTGAAGATAGTTGGGAGAAGGGCAATCATGTTATGCCATCATAACAGAAGGAGGAGCAGGCTTGACAGGCATCAGAATGTAACGTGTTTGATTTGATAATTATCACAATTAATTACCATGAGAGCAGCTGACCCTGCTGGACCAAGCACTGACATGGGATCTAATTTTGGCATAAGAGGTCATATGACTTTAGAGAAGCCACGTCAACAGCCCCTCCTTTTTTTTTGCAGATAAGGAAACAGAGATCTGAAGAGTTAAGATGTTCAAGACTCTTCCAGCTCTAAGGTACCAGGATAGTAAATTCATGTCATTTTTCAAAGCCACTAGTTAACATGGATATGCTTTATTTTTACTCAGTGTTTGATTTACTAACCAAATCACTTTTATTTATTTTTTTTTCATGTTCTAACACATTTCTTTTATTGTCTTATTCAAAAAAAAAAGGAAATATCAGCCAAAACTCACTGCGACCCCACAGACGGCAGCCCACCAGGCTCCCCCGTCCGTGGAATTCTCCAGGCAAGAACACTGGAGTGGGTTGCCATTTCCTTCTCCAATGCATGGAAGTGGAAAGTGAAAGTGAAGTTGCTCAGTCATGTCCGGCTCTTCACGACCCCATGGACTGCAGCCTACAAGGTTCTTCCGTCCATGGGATTTTCCAGGCAAGAGTACTGGAGTGGGGTGCCATCACCTTCTCCATAGGCTTTCCTTTTTCTCGTCCCACTGATTTGTTCCTGATAGTTTCTTGTCTGTCCACAGGCCTGCGTCCTGCCTTCTGTCCCTCCTTGAGTTTGCATCTGTCTCTCCTTGAGTTTCCGGGAGGTAACTCCTCCCCCACCCTCAGGGTGATTGCTGATTTTTGATCTTCACCCAGGAAGGTCCTCAGACTGAGTTAGAATCGGTTCTCCAGGGCACTCAACCCCTCCCTCTGGTGCAGGGCCCCGATTGGGCCGCTTTAGCGCCTACAGACTGTGTCCAGAGGCAGGATCCTGGTCAGTGTGGTCCCTGCCATCTGCTGCCTGACCCCTTGCGCTCCTTGTGTGCCGCTGGGGGTCCTTGGAGCGCCCACGTCCAAGCCCGCCTGAGTCGAGCTCCCTGGGAGCCTGGTGCCCTGGGTGAGGTTTTTGTCTCTCCTGCCCTGGTCTTTGTTTCCAGGGGACCCTCTTCTGGTGACTTTTAGAGCAGTACCTCCTGCTTTTCGATGGGCACTTGGCCCCCACCATCTCCTCCTTGGCTCAGGTGCCAGGGCACTGAAGGGTGACCAGAAGCCCAGGGATGCCCATGGAGGTGCAGCTCCCAGCATGGTATTGTCTGGAGGGAACAGGGCCCAGTCTAGGAAGAGAAGGGAGGACGGGGTGTTGGTGGAGATCTGACCCTAGCAGTGCAGGGGTCGAGGGCTTGTGCGTCTTGTGGGGAAGTGGAGCCGACAGGAGGGCCGGGTACATCCGTCCTGGTCTGGGGTGCGTCGGGACAGCTGTGGTGTCCCCAGGGTCAGTGTGCATGTGGAGGCTTGGGTGTCCGGCGAGCCCAAGCGTTGCTGAGCTTATGGAATGACTGAGGACACTGGTGGACACTGGGAGCCAGGGGCAGCTTAGCCAGGAGCCCTGGCCCGGGTGGGAAACAGAGGTCATGAGTCCACCTGGACTCAGAGGTCCAGAGTCCATTGGAGGTCACGAGTCCATCACAAACCTGAGCAGAACTGGGCCTGGGGCGGTAATGGTAGAGGAGCCAGCTCTTTTGGTGGGTGGCACAGCAAGCTCAATACCACAGCAAGCTCTTCTACATACACCTGGCAGTTAAGTGAAAACATGATGGGCATCCCCCAAATGCCAGCATCTGAGGGACCAGGACATTGCTGGCTGGCTTGGCTGCTTGGGGGCAGGGGATGGGCAAGGGGCTGGGACTTCCTGTTTGGTGTCACTGGGCAGGAGCAGCCAGGCCTCCTGGGCTGGTGGTCGGCACTGGGACATTGTTTATAGCCCAAACTGGGAATTTCCTGGAAGTCCAGTGATTAGGACTCTGCTCTCATTGCTGGGGCTCGAGTTTAATCCTGGGTTGGGGAACTAATATCCCATAAGTTGTGTGGCACAGTGGGGAAAAAAAGCCAAAACTTGAAGCACCCACCCACCAGCACACATGAGAGGCTGGGTCTGACTCTGTGTGGTCTTAGGGCTGAGGGAGGCCTCTCTGGAGAAACTCAAGACTTGGTGTGAGTCTGTGGGGGAAGCAGCGTGCTTTCCTGGCCGCAAGACAGAGGCAGCCCCCTGCCCGCCTGCAGGCAGGCCCTCAGGTTCAAGAGGAGTCTCCTCCTCCCAGGGTCTGTGCTCAGAAACTGCCCCCTCAAGCTGGAGGTGGCTGACCACTGAAGGATGGGGACTGTACTGTCAGGTCCTGAGTGATGAATTATTGGACCATGAAAGAGATGATGCAAAGGAGGAATGGAAAGTCAAGGGGAACAGGCTGGTTTGGTCAGCCCTCCCACCAAGGACAGCTCAAAACTCTGAATGAAACATCAAGGGGTGGGGGAGGGTGCTGTGCACTGGAGAGCCAGCTGGGTGGGAGGGAGTTCAGGGCGGCCCTTCTGGGCTCTGTCTGGTCCCGGTGGGTGGAGAGAGATGCAGAGCACTGGAGACAGCTTCTGAGGTGGGGGCAGGGGGCAGTGAAGACACAGGCCTTGCCGAGCTGAGGGAGAGGCCGAGGGAGGAGGGCAGCTGGGGGAGGCCAGATCACTAGGTGCTTTAGAAAAGTTTGGGTGGGACTTACTGGAGGGTCAGGTGTGTGGGAAGGGAAGGGAGGCTAGGCTGGTGTAGGCTGTGGTCTCAGCGAGGTGCCCGCTCCTGCTCCTTTGGGGCTCCTGGATGCATGGCTGACTGGTCCCGAGTTTGTGCTTTAAGTTACTGTAAGGGGGTGACTGAACCTGGCAGGACCTTGGCTGCTCACGACAACCTCGTCCCGTCCTTCCCATCAGCTCCAGCCCACGCCCCTCCCGGTGTCACCATGGCTGCCACTTCTGTCCCTGGGTCCCTGACCCGAGCCCTCTGCCACCCCTGAGATGTCGGCATCTGCGAAGCCCCCAGCCCTGGTGGAGCTGGACCCGGGCCCTGGCGAGAAGCCTGGGGGACGGCCGCTCCTGGCCTGGGCCCCCGTGTTCAGCCACCGGAATGAGAAGATCGCGCTGGGCCAGAGCGATGGCAGCCCGGAGGAGCAGGTGCTCACAGTCACCGTCACGGAGACTACCGTCATCGAGGCAGACCTGGGCGTGTGGGGCGCCCGCGCCCTGACCTACCTCACGCTCTGGTTCTTCTTTAGCTTCTGCACTCTGTTTCTCAACAAGTACATCCTGTCCCTGCTGGAAGGGGAACCCAGCATGCTAGGTACTCGCCAGGGCTGTTGGGGACGGAGCCCCGGGGAACCCAGCATGCTAGGTACCCGCCTGGGCTGGTGGGGACGGAGCCCCGGGGAACCCCTCTGTTCACTCGGTACCTGCCCGGGCTGGTGGGGACGGAGCCCCAGGGAAGCCCTCTGCTCACGGGCCTCGTCTCCTCCTCCAGGGGCTGTGCAGATGCTCTCAACCACGCTTATTGGCTGTGTTAAAATATTCGTTCCCTGCTGTTTGTATCAGCACAAAACTCGGCTTTCTTACCCACCCAATTTCATCATGACCATGCTGTTTGTGGGCCTGATGAGGTAAGCCTGCTAACGTTTCAGGTTGGGTGTCTGAATTTTTTGTTTTTGTGAAACCTCTTCCCCAAGCTGGCTGGCTGTTAGCATCAGGTGATCCTGGGAGTGGGGAGCAGGGTGGGGGCGGACCATCCAGGCTGACTCCTGAGGGAGGGAATGCACTGATTCGTGAGGCTTTTGATTGTCTTAGGTTTGCAACAGTGGTGTTGGGTCTAGTCAGCCTGAAAAATGTGGCGGTGTCCTTTGCTGAGACCGTGAAGAGCTCGGCTCCCATCTTCACTGTGATCCTGTCACGGACGGTCCTGGGGGAGCACACTGGTGAGCAGCCCCCCACGCCCGGCCTCAGTGCGCCTCTGTGTCCCTCCAAGGCTCAGCAGATGGGACTCAATCACAGATCTCTAAGCTGGGCCGGGGCAGACACTGTCCAGCTGCACGCATGTCCCTGACTCTTCTGCCAGCCCGTAGGGGGGTGGGGTCTTGTGATGAACAGACTCATCACGTGACGTATGTTTGCCCTGGGGGTAGGAGTGCTGCTCAGAGAGGAAGCTGAGTCGGCTTCAATTAGGAAATGACCAGAAGGTAAAACCAGGCAGCACCCGGCACCCTGGGGAGGAGGTGGTGGGAAGAAGGCACAACTGGGCATCTCACAGACCGGCCCCTGGAGCCAAGCCAGTGTACAGGTGATGGTAAAGCAGAGTCAGATCAAAGTGTGACCACAGTTCCTGCAATCCCACACAGCGGGAAACAGCCTGACCACACTGCAGCCTTCATCACACAGAGGGGACTTCAAGGGCCTTGGGAATGTTAGGCCATGGAGAAGACGCTGTCTTGCTGGAACAGTTAGGAAATCTTGATAAAATGCAGTTGGCTGGGGAGAATGACAGAGGTACCCAGACTTGTGGAGTCCCCAGAGGGATGACCCCCGAAGGCACCCCAGCAGAGCGGCCTCATGGGTCCTGGCAATGGGCATAGCCCCAGCAGAGCCCTGAGCCCACCACCACCCACCGCGCAGGTGTCTGCCGCCTCGGTGGCCTCCCAGCCATGGCCCTGCGTGTGGTCCGCACCCAGCAGACATCTCCTTCCGTGCTGACATTCGAGGCCTCACAGGCCCGTGCATTTGCTGTGTGGACAGCACTGTCCTGGGTGGGGTAGTGGTCACAGTCTCAGGAGGTTACCAGATTGTCTGAGGGCTGCACTCCTGCTCTGTTTTGCTAAGCATGAAAGGCTTGTCCCTTCGTCTGCTTTGAATTTCAAGATAAATGAAATGCCATGTCTGAAATCAAAGTAGAGGCATGGGAGGTGGGGGGACTGGAGGCCCTGTTCCCAGTGACAAAGTTTTCTGCTGTCCCGAAAGGACTTTCCACCTTCCGGTCAAGACTGTTGGTTATGAAGGCAGGCGGGCTGGACACCCTGAGGTGTGGGACCTCCTTCCTCTCCTAGCCTTCCCTAGAGACCACCCTTCAGCCCCTTTGTTTCACAAGTGAGAGCTTGGGGACTTTGGGGTGGGGTGCAGAAATCGGGGCTTGGAGCTGGCAACTCTGGTGTGGAGCCCTCTGCCCCACGTGCCTGGCCAGAGTGGGTGACACAGGCATGTGCTATTTTTTCCTTCCAGCTAGAAGTAAGCAAGCAGAGTACCCCTGGGGGGCAGTTGGGTCCACTGAGGGGCACTGCAGCCCAGCCATGTGCTCTCCCTCTGCAGGGCTACTGGTCAACCTTTCCCTCATCCCGGTCATGGGTGGCCTGGCACTGTGCACCGCCACCGAGATGAGCTTCAACTTCCTGGGGTTCTCAGCCGCCTTGTCCACCAACATCATGGACTGGTGAGTCTGCAGGGTGAGAGCTGGGCACGTGGGGCCTCACGTCCCACTGCCGGAGTGCGGGCATCAGGCCTGATGGCTGACAGCTGCACACAGCGTGCTCCTCGCACGTCGCCATCTCTGAGGGGAGAAGGGAGGTGTCTAAGCTTGTCATTGCTGGTACTTCAGAGAGACCAGAGAGTTTCTGAGTGGTGCATGAGTAAAACGAGAAACCACCTTTCATTCCATCTGACACTTGCTGTGTTTCCTTCAGCCTTCTCTGCTTCTCTAGTTCCCAGAAACGCAGCTGAGTCCCAGTTTGTATCTCACCTGTTAACTCCAGCACAGGATGGTCTCAGAGGCCTCACTCACCTGCAGATGCTTCAGACCTCCTGGCCGCGTCTTGCAGGGCCCATCCTCGCACGAATCCGGCCAGGTTTCCCACTGGCCCGCAGTGTCAGCCCTAAAGGGGATGGGCCTGTGAGTGTCTTCCCCCAGCCTCACTTTGGTTCAAGTCCCCTTGGCCAGAGCTGGGGGCAGTGCTGGTGGTCTGGAAGCTGTACACTGTCCCGTCTCCCCTCAGCCACCACTGGCCTTCCCAGCCAGGAGTTCCATCCCTGTTTCCCTGGGTCTTCCTGTGCTCATACTGTCTGTCCTGTGGCTGCAGCTGATTTGTGGGAGCTCTGGGTGCCAAGAGGGGTTCTGTGCAGAGCTGGGTAACCCCAGGTATGCCCTCCACCTCCGAGATCTCAGCTTACCCACCTATGAAAGGGGCAGCTCGCCCTGGCTCATGGATGCCCCACGTGTACCTGTTTCCAGAGGACAAGGCACTTTGAATGAGGTGGCCTCTGAGCTCACATAATCTCTTCTTTCTTCTAGTTTGCAGAACGTTTTCTCCAAAAAACTCCTCAGTGGGGACAAATATAGATTCTCGTAAGTGTCACTGCCCCACAGAGACCAGAGCGCCCTGGACCCCAGCCCCAGCCCTCCCAGAGAGCCCTGAACCACAGCCCCAACACTCCCAGAGTGCCCTGGACCCAAGCCCCAGCCCTCCCAGACCTCCCTGTGCCCCAGCCCTGACCCTTCCATTTCCCTGGTGCCTTTAAAAGAACCTTGTTGAAACGGGGGGGAAAAACCTACCTGTTTCCAGTTGCCCTCAGCCAGGGATGCTGTCACTGTCCTGTAGCAAGGGAGAAGTGGGTAGCGAGGCTGGGGGCAGGGTAGGGGAGGCCGGGGTGAGGCTGGAGAGGTTGGGAGGCTCAGACGCCTGCCCTGTCCTGCAGGGCTGCGGAGCTGCAGTTCTACACTAGCACAGCGGCCGTGGCTATGCTCATCCCAGCCTGGATCTTCTTCATGGTGAGTCCCACCATCACAGTCACCTTCAAGGGGGTGAGCCCGGCACTGTGTGGCTGCCATGTGCCCGAGGGGGCCTGACCGATCCAAACCCAAGCAGGTCCAGTGCCCGCAAGGGCCGGGCTGCAGCCCCAGTTCTGGAAACTTTGGCAGAAGGGTGTTAGGCACACTCTTGTGTTGCTTTTTGGCCACACCTCATGGCTTGCAGGATCTTCATTCCCCAACCCTGGGCAATCAGTGGAAGAGCTGAGTCCCGACTACCAGGCCAACAGGCAACTCCTGCAGTTGTTTCTTATTTCTTCTCTTAAAAACATTGTGACGACCGTAGAGTAAGTCACAGGACAGAAACATGAAAAAGAGAGTGGTCTCTCCCCAGCCCCTCACATGCCCCCTCCTAGTGGAGCTGCTCCCTCGGTGTGTCTGTGGGGCCACAAACCTGCTTACATGTGTCATGAGTCCCATAGGAGCACAGGTGTGCGTCTGTGTGGACCTGTCTTCTCAACGCAGTGGCGCTGGGCTGTCCAGTCCAAGCTCTGCCCTGAGCCGCCAGACGTGCTGGTCTGGCCCTGCCACCGCTCTGTACATGCAGCACATAGCAGGGAATTCCATGTCTCATGTCTTTAGTGGGTGAGGATGTTCCTCTGGGTTTTGTTCTTGGATTGAAATGGTTGAGTAAAAGAACATGCACATCTAAACTTTCTTTATTATTATAAAATGCTATCAAATTTACCATTCTAGCCATTTTCCAGTGTACATCAGGTACGTTATTCACATCGTTGTGTGACCATCACCCCAGTTTTTTCATCGTCTCAAACTGAAGCTCTGACCCATTAAATGCTGACTCCTCACACCACCCCACCCCACCAGGTGGAGGGGGCAAGACACCCCACCCCCAAGTGTTCCAGCTGGGCCTGAGAGTTAAACTGACTTAGATCAACAGGAGACAAGCACATAGGTTCATTTAATACAAGCTTCATGTGATGCTGGAGCAAATGAAGTCCCCCAAACAAGTGGCAGAACCTCAGTGCTTCCACGTCAGGGTGAATGAGGAGGTGATTGTGGGCATGTGACTGAGACACTGGGGCAGCTGAAGGGGGATGAAAGGGATAATGACAAGGCCCCTGAATCCCCTCTCCTCCTGGTTGGGGGGGAAGGGGCAGCTTCCATGTGGGGTTTGTCTCCTGCTTCTGGGAAGGAAAAGAGAGGTCAGAGCACCCTTCTGGCACCTGCTGTTTTCTCAGTGCTTTCAGCTCAAAAATAATCCTTATGCCAAAGAGACATACATTGGGGGAGGGGTTCTGAATTTTGTTACCCTCTCCCCCCACCCCGGTTCCCACCCTCCTACTTTGTGTCTCTGTGACTCTGACTCCTCCAGGGACCTCATAGAAGTGGAATCACATAAGATTTGTCCTCTTGCATGTAGTTCATTTCACTCAACTTCATATCATAAGGTCCATCCATGATGGAGCAGGTTTCAGGACCTCTTCCCCTGTTTAAGGCTGAATAGATGTATGGCGGAGAAGGCACTGGCAACCCACTCCAGTACCCTTGCCTGGAAAATCCCATGGAGAGCCTGGTAGGTCTCGAAGAGTCGGACACGACTGAGCGACTTCACTTTCACTTTTCAGTTTCATGCATTGGGGAAGGAAATGGCAGCCCACTCCGGTGTTGGTGTTCTTGCCTGGAGAATCCCAGGGACAGGAGAGCCTGGTGGGCTGCCGTCTCTGGGGTTGCACAGAGTCAGACACGACTGAAGCAACTCAGCAGCAGCAGCAGCAGATGTATGGCTGGACCACATTTTGTTTACCAATCTTCCGGTGATGAACATTTGGGTTGCTTCCACTTTTAGGCTGTTGTGAGTAATATTGTTCTGAATGTGAGTGTGTAAGTACTTTTCAAGACCCTGCTGTCAGTTCTTCAGGGTACAGACCACAAGTGGAGTCCTGGATCACATGGCAGTTCTGTGTGTAATTTTTTGAGGGTTGACTAGTCTGTTTTCCCACGGCAGTCGCACCATTTTGCATTCCTACCTACAGTGCTCAGGGTCCAACTTCTGTCCTCACCAGCGCTTGTTATTTTCTGGTTCTTGTTTTTTGATGGTAGCCATCCCGATTGTAGTTTTCCCCCCGAGGCATTCTTTTTACTTGTTTGTTTTGGCTGCACTGGGTCTTCATTGCTACTCTTGGGCGTCTCACTGTGGTGGCGTCTCTGGTTGCGGAGCACAGGCCCTGGAGTGCAGGCTCAGCTGTGGCACACGGGCATGGTCGCGATGTGGCGTGTGGGATCTTCGTTCCCTGGCTGGGACGGAGCCCACATCCCATGCATTGGTAGGTAAATTCTAAACCACTGGACCACCAGGGAAGCTCCCTTGGTGTAGTTTTGATTTGTTCTTCCCTGATGGTCAGTGATGTTGGGCATCTTGTCACGTGCTTAGAGGCTGTGTGTGTTTCGTGTGTAAAGTTTTGATCATTGCTGTCCACGTGCTGCCCCAGAGTCCTCTGCAGTGTCATTCCCTTTACCCAGACCCCGGGGCATAGGTGCCACCGGAGTTCCCCCGGGGTCCACACAGCAGGCGTCCCTCTGGCTCTGGTGCAGGACCTGCCGGTGATCGGGAGAAGCGGAAGGAGCTTCCGATACAGCCAGGACGTAGTGCTGCTGCTGCTGGCAGATGGCGTGCTCTTCCACCTGCAGAGCGTCACGGCCTACGCCCTCATGGGGAGGATCTCCCCTGTGACCTTCAGGTAAGGACAGGAGATTAGGTGCATCCGGGTCACATGCAGAGGGGAATGCTTGCCATCTAACGTTTTTATTAGAGGGCTCTGTGATTGTGGGTCACAAGTGTAGTGATTGCTGTGCCCAGGGGTCGTAATTACTTGGCCATTCTCTATTGGTGCCATTTGAAACATGAATAGGAAAGTCTGTGAAATGGATTTTTAGGGGGATCCCTACTGGGAATCTGCACAGAAGAGAGTTCCTTTCAGTGTTGTAAGGTACTTCTACCCAGAACAGCACTGTCCGGGGAATCTCCTGGGATGATGGAGGGTGGGAGCCCCTGGCTGTGTGTGGATCCTGAGCATCTGGAACTGGTAGAGTGCTGAGGAGTCGAAGTCTGTTTTTCTGACTTTAATCAGCTCACACTCAGCAGCCCCACGTGGCCACTGACTCCCTGCTGGGAACTCAGCACCAAGCTCAGGTCTCATGAGCTTTTTCCCTAAGTAGACAGCCTTAGTGCTGATTTGACACCAGAGGGATTTTGGTAACAAAAAGGAAGGAGCCCAGGTTGCCAGCAAGCCTGAAAATCCACCCAGTGATTGTCCTTGAATTTGGCTGTCATGTTGTTGTGGAGACTTTTTAGCGGCCCTTTGTCATTTAACTTCAGAACAGTCACGGGAGAGCAGGACTGTCCGCAGAACTGAGGGCCTCAGGGGCCTCGTGCTGCTCTGAGACCTGGCAGCCTCTTCCCACATCCTATGGGAGGGGCCTACAGGGCTGTCAGGGCTGCCTGAGTGCCACGTCCCCTGACGCTTACACTGTCAGTATGTTTTATGAGTCTATTTCCTGTACGACAACAGTAATTAGTTCCAAATATCCCTGAAACTTTGCTTTTCAGGGGTTGTTAGTGATGGTCCATATAAAGACAGGAAACTGGTTCTTTTTAAGGGAAATAGCTTATAGCAGAAAGATACAAAAGTTAACTTTAAATCATCCATAATGGCAGCCCAGGAGACAAACCCTTGTGGTCATTGCATCCTCACGAGGTCCCAGCAGTGAGCAAGCAGCATGGTGTCACTCCCAGACAGCTTTCCTAAGGGAACATTCACTTCCCACTCTGTGGAGAGTAGGCTGCAGCGTTGGGCATGAAAGGTCGTCATGCTTACAGTTCACTTAGAAATATTTCCATCAAAGAAAGAACAAAGTAAGGCATAAGGCTGAGCCTGAAGATGCCACCCAGCTCTGTTGTCCCTCTTCTCTGTGATCTCTGTTCTAGTAGGTAGGACCCCAACACAAAGGGGGGTTAGCGGAGGCACCTATGGCCCCTGCTGACCTCCCTGCTCTCCTGCAGCGTTGCCAGCACTGTAAAGCATGCCCTGTCCATCTGGCTCAGCGTCATCGTTTTCGGTAACAAAGTCACCAGCCTGTCGGCTGTGGGCACCGTGCTGGTCACAGCTGGCGTCCTACTCTACAATAAGGCCAAGCAACAGCAGCGCGAGGCCATGCAGAGCCTGGCCTCGGCCACCACCCAGCCCCCGGATGGCAGCTCCGAGCTGCTGCTCCCCCAGGACCCCCGGCCATACCACTGAGTCCCAAAGCCATGGGGGCACCATACCACACCCTCTTCGCTGACGGGGGATCCCCTTTTCCTCTCCCTCCCCGTGGACAGCGGGTGTGGGACCACCTGGATCTACGGGTCACAGTCATTGTGGGATGTAAGGTGGGCAGCCTTTCCCACTTTTTTCTGGGGCTGTCAGAACTGGCAGGAACTTGAATTGGGTTGGAGAACACAGCTGCCACTGAGCCACGGCTGAGCCCCCTGACAACCTCCTCCTGGCAGCCTCTGCGCACTCCAGCAGCTGGGCCAGGCCCTAACTCCTCTGTGAATGATGACCACTTGGGACAGCTGTGAAGCTGGAGCTGTGTCCAGGTGCCAGCGGGCACCCCCTCACTTGGAGCCAGTGTGGGGAACCGGCTCCTGCATGTCAACCATCAGCAGCTGCTGGAGTACACCCTGCTGGGCTCGGCCAGGCTGAGGCCCCCAGGGCCAGGGCATGGAGGCCACTGCAGAGGGCAGAGTGGCACGGGACAGATGGGGTGAAAACCTGGGGTTCCCTGCTCCTGAGAACAGGGCGTCTTATCTCCTCTACCCAAGGTGGAGCTGTCGTATCAGTACTACTTAGGGAAGGTGGGCTGCCCCTCCCCGCATCCGCTATGCTGAGCCTCCCGCCTCCAGAGTGTCCTGTCCCTTTGTGGGCAGCCAGGTTGCCCCCACACACACCGCGACCCAGATGTGGTTTCTGGCCTGAAAGCTGCAGTTAGATGGCCACAAGGCAGGGAGGACCTGTGTCCCTTCTGTTCCCGTACTTGTAGGTTAGAGGCAGGCTCTTCTAAAGGGGCTCTGGGAGCCCCTGTTTCTGCCCAGCCAGTCTGAAGCCTCCTGGTCTCATTGACAAGGGTGTTAAAATTTCCCCCTTGTGAATGATGAGCAGGACCGACGTGGAGTGTTTACACTTTTGTTATGCTGCATTTTAAATGACAGTGTAAGTTTTAAAAGGTAACACAGGTACAGATGGCTTCTGGAATGCATGGAGTGTGCTGGGTAAACCAGAGTCAGACCCATGGCGCAGCCCGGCCCTCCTCCCCGAGGGCAGACAGACAGATAGCCAGGTGTTTGAGGCTCCACCTCTCTACTCCTCACCCCACATCCTGTTGGAACTTCTGGTCAGGGTGGAGCCCCTCTCCCGCCTGCCAGACTCGAGCTCTGGGACTTGTCAGGCACAGCCCAACTCAGGAGCCGCGGCCTGGCCACCTGCCCATCTCTAGCCAGCCTGTGGGATGGAGGACCTGAGGGCACAAGTGGCCCACGAGTCTCGGGAACAGTCCCTGCTGTCCAGGCCCTGGCGCCTTAATTGCTTCTCTGGTTTTCTGGTTGGCTTCTCAACTGGAAAATATAAACCAGCCCTTCCTGGAGAGCAAGTCTCTTGGAAACAAAAGAGCAATAAGTGGGTCTCATTAAGTTCTGCTGACTTTGAAAGTCTGTCGTGATAAGAGGTTAAAAATGGGGCCTTTTAACTACAAACAACCTTTTATGAAGCTGACCTCGTTGCTCAGAGGTCGGCGGGTCATGCGCAGCTTCCCCCTACAGGGTAGCAGGTGTCTTTCCCAGGTTTCCCCCCTTTCCTCTTTTTCTGCTTACCCCTAAACAAAGCTAAAGAGGATGCTGGGGCAGTGGTTGGGGCAGCGCATTGCTCTGTGAGGACCAGAGGGAAAGCACCACTTCTGGGGGGCTCTTGCCTCTGCCTTCAGACTGGGGCCACAACACTTGCAGCTGCTGGCGAGACATGAAGAAGGGGAGCGTGTGTGTCGCCAGCTGCAGACTGTCATCTGAGAATGATCAGGTGCCAGCTGCTTGTGTCTGAGTGTTGTTAGGAGGCTCTTGATTTTCCAGATTTGGGGACCAGAAAGATTTTCCTAAATTATTAGTAAATGAGGCAGTTTCTAGCAAAGCTGCTTTGGGGGCATCCCCTCATCCCCAGCAGGGAGTCCAGGGCCTGGCACCCACAGGACACATGCTGTGGCTGCATTCCGTCCATTGACTCTGTCCCAAGTCGTCCACATGGCGAGCGTTTCTGGGAGGAGACTCAAACCCCACAGCCTGCGTGGGCATTTGCTTAATAACTATACAGACATGTTTTTTAATTAACTTTGTCTAGTAGTTTCCTAGTATGTTCCTTTCACTGAACAGTCGCAGGCCAGTTTGTACCAATGCCAACACTAGGTCCATTTCCTCTGGGTCTGTGGTTGTTGTCCATGTCTTTGTAAACAAACTCGTGAACCAGGCTTCCAACTCTGCTCATCTGCTTGCTTACGTCAATACTTAAAGATCTCTGGCTTTCAAGGAAATTTCCACTGTTGAGTGGCATGAAAGGCTTTAAAAAAAAAAAATTCTGATAGTCATAACTTCCTGCATATTAGCATTAAAATCAGTTGCCTTGGAAAGCTGAGAATACTCTTGCATAATCCAAAATGTGTCTTTAATTTGTAAATCACACAATAAAAAAGTGCCGCACGAAGAGTAAGCCACTTGGAACGGCACTACCCGAAGGCCCTTGAAATACTTGCACCAAACCGAGGGACTTTGCCTCCCGTGTGGCACTGACTGTCCTGTGGATGGTCATTTATAGACAGGTCAGCAGAGACCACAAAAATGCAACATGACTTTCTACATCTGTCCAGGGGATGTGCTTCCTGAGGCCTGGAAGTATTTTCACTATTTACCTAGGTTGGAAAAATTAAACAAGGATGCTATTACAGGTAGAAGCCCTCTTCTGTTTGCCTGGGACCAGTGTTGTAGTAAGGGCTCTGTTCTTTTCCAGATTACGTTCATGCCCTGGTTGGGACCTTTTCATTTTCCTAGCTTATAATAACGCTCCTGCTTCCCTGATGAGTCGGCCTGTTTCTTTCTCCTGAAGAGCAAAGAGCAGCCAGGTGGTTGTGCCGACCATCACTTGGCTTGCTCACCCTGATGCTCTGGGTATAAAACCTTCCAGTTTTCTCTCTCTCTAGTGTTTCCTCCTCTTCTCCGGAGGCCTTGGATGCTGCCATTGCATCCTTGCCTAGATGTCCAGACTGACTTGGGAATTGTTCTAATTGGCATTGTCTTTTTTTTCTCGCTTTTAACTTGAGGGAAATTGGCATTCAGTTGATGTGCTGTTTCTAGACTGTAGATGTGTGAGTTGAGTCTGAACCCACCCAGGGAGTATTGTGGACCCACCATTGCAGAGGGTCACAGTGAGAGTGACTTTCCCATACTGAAAAACTTGAAAATTATATGAATAAAATGTCTATATCAGAACCAAATTATACTTGCTTTACACCAAAAAAAAAAAACAACCCTGTGGAGAACTAAAAGTACATTACTCAAAATTTTAGTGTTTTTTATTTCACCTATTCCAGTATTTATGCAATTAGATCAATTTTTCCTAGAAAAATAGTGGTTACATAATTTAGTGAGTCACTGTGTATTCTGCTATGGTAATACATCAATGCTGTGTAATTAATCCTGTGGATGCCTACTGGTTACTTTGTCCAAATTAAGCTACCATGGTAGCAACTATCGAGGACTCTTGTTCTGGAAAAGTAAAATAAATGTTCAGTGTGTACTTTGTTTTCTCCTCTGCGTAAGACTCAAGTGTTTGGGCTACTGAAATGCACATGGGTGGGTTCTTACTGCCTTCATCTGGTTTTTTTTTGAACGTTTTTCCTGTCACCAAAAACTCAGGAAGCAAAACAAGAGCTTGGGCACAGAAAAAACATTTCTTTCCAGGAAGATAAAGAATTTCACTTCCATAACCCTCTTTGGGCCCTAATTTCTTGTCACGTTTTTCTACATTTTCCATTTCTGGCCAGGTAGTAAGTAAACTGGAGGTGGCATTTAGTGGTAAAGAATTCGCTTCCCAAAGCAGGAAATGCAAGAGAGGACGGTTCAATCACTGGGTTGGGAAGATCCCCAGAAGGAGAAAATGGCAACTCACTCCAGTATTTTTGCCTGGAAAATTCCATGTACAGAGGAGCCCGGTGAGCTACAGTCCATGGAGTCGCACAGAGTCGGACACGACTGAGGGCACACAATGCAAGTGAAGGATGCCTGTTGACCGTTCTCTTCCGGAGATTCACGATGTCGCATTACCATTTTTCTGTGACCACAAAGGTTCGAAGAATAATTTGCTTGATCTTCAGCAGGTTTGAGGCCGAACCTCAGGATTCAACGTCTTTAAAAACCTTCGCAGGCGAGCCTGAGTAAGCACTAACTTTGTCATCCCTGGTCTTCCCACAGCTTAAAATCGTGCGGTAACCGCTCTCCCCGCCCCGCTCCGTAAGCAAAATTCGTCTCCTTTTAGGAAGATTCAGGATCTTGCCCCGGGGTCACGGGAGCGGGGAGAGGGGACACAGTCACGACACTTGCCGGCTCCGAGCCTCCGCCCCTAGAGTTGTCACCAGCCTGCGCCAAGGCCGGAAATGATGCGCAGCGCGCTCCGCACACTCCGTACAGGGCGGGAGTCGGTGGCGGGGACGCGTCTTAGCTAGTCATCAGCCCGGCGCCGACGCAGGAAGTGACGACACTCCTGTCGCGCGCCGGGCGCTGTTTCTTCTCAGGCTCCGGGACCGGCGGCGGCGGCGGCGGCACAGGGGTAAGTGGAGGCGGGCCGGGCCGTGCAGGGGCCACGGTGCGACCAGTTCACTCCATTTCTCCGGTCCCGGCGGGCCTCGGGCGCGTGGACCGGGCTGGGCTACCCTCCTCGCCTCCCGGCCTATCTCGCTCTGCGCGAAACTCCGAGTCGTGGAGGCGACGGGCCCAGGCGTTCCCCGAGCTAACTCCACCCCGGCCGAACCGCGGGTTAGCACGACTGAAACTCCAAAACTGGGACCCGCTGCCTGGTTTGCGAGCGTCCCCTTCGAGTCCTTCACTCCAGACCTCTTCTAATCTTGTGATGGGGCTGCCGCCTTCAAATGGGCCAGTGGCCCGTGCGGCCCAGGTGGTCTTTCAAGTAAATCCTCCTGACGGCGAGAACAGTTCTTGGTGAGTGCCAGGTACTTAAGTACGAGCGTTACCTGGGAGATCTCACTTAATCCTCTGTAATACCGTCACACAGGTGGTTTTCTTACCGTTTACAGAATGGTAAACTGAGGTGAAGTAACTTGCCCTAGACCGTACAGGAATGACAGAAAAGAGGTTGGAATGCAAGCAGTCGCTTTCCGCTTCCCATCACCCTTTTTTTGAAACCTTCCCACCACCACCACCGCCACCCCCCACGCCCGTATTTTAAATTGTTAAAAATCAGAGTATAGTTGATTTACAATGTTGTGAATGTTTCTGCTGTACAGCAAAGCGATTCAGTTATATGTATATACACACACACACACACACACACACGCATGTTTTTAATGTTCTTTTCCATTATGATTTATTACAAGAAATTGAAAATAGTTCCCTGTGCTGTACAGTTGGATTTGGCTGTTTATCCGTCGTATTTATACTAGTTTGCATCTGCTAATCCCAAAGTCCCACTCCATCTCATTTCCATCCCTTCCCCCTTGGTAGTCCGCAGTCTGTTGTATATATCTGTGAACCTGTTTCTGTTTCGTAGATAAATTCACTTGTGTCATATGTTTGAGTCCACGTATAAATGACATCATAAAGAATTTGTCTTTCTGACTTCACTTAGTATCATAATCTCTAGGTCCATCTGCGTTGCTGCAAATGACATTTTTTTTTTTTATGGCTAAGTGGTATTCCTGTATATGTGTGTGTGTGAGGCATATACAGGTATATATACCACATCTTTTTTATCCACTTATCTGTCAGTACACATTTAGATTGTTTCCATGTCTTGGCTATTGTGAATAGTGCTGCTATGAACATAGAAGGCATGTGTATAACTTTCTTAATTATAGTTTTGTCTGGATATATGCTCAGGAGTGGGATTGCTGGGTCATAGGGTAGCTCTGTTTTTAGTTTTCTGAGGAGCTTCCGTATTGTTCTCCATAGTGGCTGCAGAAATTTACATGCCCACCAACCGTGTAGGAGGGTTCCCTTTTCTCCACACCCTCTCCAGCATTTGTTATTTGTTGTTCAGTCACTCAGTCATGTCTGACTCTTTGTGACACTGTGGACAGACATGCCAGACTTCCTTGTCCTTCACGATCTCCCAGAGCTTGCTCAAACTCATGTCCATTGAGTCGGTGATGCCATCCAACCATCTCATCCCCTGTCATCCCCTTCTCCTCCTGCCTTCAATCTTGCCCAGCATCAGTCTTTTCCAGTGAGTCGACTCTTTGCCATTAACAGTTTTCAAAATAAATGAACCAATAATGATGGCCACCCTGACCAATGTGAGGTGATACCTCATCATATTTTTGATTTGCATTTCTGTGATAATTAGTGGTGTTGAGCATCTCTGCATGTGCGTATTGGTCATTTGTATTTCTTCTTTGGAGGAATGTCTATTCAGGTCTTCACTCCATTTTTTGATTGAATTTTTTGGTTTTTGTTATTTAGTTGTGTGAGCTGAGTGTATATTTTGGAATTTAAACCCTTGTCAGTCACATTGCTTGCAGATACTTTCTCCCAGCCCATATGTTTTGTTTTGTTCATCATTTTCTCTGCTGTGTAAAAGCTTGTAAGTTTGATTAGGTCCCATTTGTTTAGTTTGCTTTTATTTCTGTTGCCTTGGAGACTTACTAAGGAAACATTGGTACAATTTGTGTCAGATATTGTTTTGCCTGTGACATCTTCCAGGAGTTTTAGAATCTCATGTCTTATGTTTAAGTCTTTAAGCCTTTTTGTGTTTATTTTTGTGTATGATATGAGGATGTGTTTGAGTTTCATTGATTTATATTCAGCTGTCTCTTTCCCAGCACCACTTGCCGAAGAGATTGTCTTTTCTCCATGGTATATTCTTGCCTCCTTTGTTGAAGATTAATTGACCATAGGTGTGTGGGTTTTTCTGCCATAGCTCATCCCTCTTAACAAAGATTTCTACTGAAGCGCTCAAACGTGGTGAGGCAGAAGGGTTTCAGGAACAGCGTAGCATCAAAGCATATCTTGCTATGTCCTGACGCAGTTTGAATTCTTGTCTTTTTGCAGTGTTTTAACTCAAATGGGTGATGAAAAGGACTCTTGGAAAGTGAAAACTTTAGATGAAATTCTCCAGGAAAAGAAACGACGGAAGGAACAAGAGGAGAAAGCAGAGATAAAACGCTTAAAAAATGTAAGCTATGTTTTTTAAGTAAGTGTTTTTATTTTAAAGGAGATTTAATTTCTTTGCCCTCATTTTTCCATTAGAACAACGCTTCTTCGGTGAAGTTCTTTTGTACTTCCAAATGTCTCAGGTGAGCCCAAAATCTATTCTAAAACTTAACAAAAACATTCAGATGCTCAGTTTACTTTGGAGACAGATTGATAACTTACTAAAAAGCTGCATATAGATGACCACAGCTACATGAAAAACAAAGTATTTTGAACCTAAAATCATTAGTGCAGTTGAACTAATTTTTCTCATTTCATCATTATATTCATGATACCATTTCCAAGTATTTTTTACTGTAGTAGAAAGTTGCCTTGAAATTAATGTTTTACACCTTTTGTGGTTTGCCTAATAACATAGGAAAAGTTTAGTAATTTAATGAGGAGCATTGAAAGAAATACCTCTTCTTTAAGACTAGCAACAGACTTTTCTTACCTATTTATGAGATATTGCAAATTATTTAGTGTATGAAGTATGCTTTAAGGCTCAGTTTTGGCTCATATAAACAACTAACATACTTGGCATAGAGTCTAATGTCCCTTTACATATATGCTGGTTTTAATTTCTCAGGTTCTGGTTTATAGAGTTATTTGTAATTCTCATGTCATGGGATTTGAATGAAAGTTTTTTAAATTTTATCACATTGATCATATGAAAAAGTGTGTATGAAAGTTGGTTTTGGGATGTTGGCAAGGTTTGCATCTTATTAAAAATAGGCTTATCTGTAAGGAAAACTACTCTCTCCTTGCTTCTTAGTCTGATGACCGGGATTCCAAGCGGGATTCCCTTGAGGAGGGGGAGCTGAGGGACCACCGCATGGAGATAACAATAAGAAACTCACCGTACAGAAGAGAGGACTCCATGGAAGACAGGTGAGCAGGGTGCGGCCCCAAGGAGCTCGCAGGCTGCAGGTGCACTCACATCTGGCTGTGTGTGACCCTGGCTGGCCCTTCTCAGTGTGATTTTGTAAGTTGGAAGTCACGACCTCCATGGAAATGAGCCTTGTGTGGTGTCAGGTACCAACTCCCCGCTCTGATTAGAAGTGTGAGTATGTGTTCCTTTCTTTGTGATTGCTCTTCAGTGAAGTCAGCACAACTCACATAGTACATTTAAGGAATTGGATGTTTTTGATGATTTCTATAAGTACTGTCTAAAATTATCTACAAATAAACCAGAGTTGCTGCTGAAAGATACTTGAGCGAGGCCTAGGAGAAACAGAAGCAGTCCTGCCAAAGCTGTACCTCTGACATTTCTTCCTATGCTGTGGCTTCTCCTCACTTTTTTTTCCCCTTCGTGTCCATCATCAAACAGTCAGAAACACTATAACCAGAAATTAAGGTAAAAAGGTATAGACTGTGCATTCTCCCAAGGTTTTGGTTTTATACTCAGTTGGGAATATGAAATGACCTTTTGAGGTCATTAAGTTTGACTAAAATTGTGAGACCTTCTTTTTTAACAGCTTTTTTAAATGAGAGACTGCACAGATTTAATGTATGCAGTTTGATAAGTTGTTATACACGATCAAGATAATTAACACTGCATGTCTGTCACACCCTAGAGTTTCCTCAGAGAGCATTTTTGTTCCGTATAGCACACTGATTTCCACTGTACTTTCCATCTGAATCTGTGTTTAATATATAGTTTGGGCTTAAGTTTCATAATCGTTGTTGTTAAAGTCAATAAGTCGTGTCAGGCTCTTTTGCGACCCCAACGGACTGTAACCCACCTGGCTCCTCTGTTCTTGAGATTTCTCAGGCAAGAATACTGCAGTGGGTTGTCATTTCCTTCTCCAGGGGATCTTCCCTACCCAAGGATAGAACACATGTCTCCTGCATTAGCAGGTGCATTCTTTACGGCTGAGCCACCAGGGAAGCCTGAGTGTCATAATGAGCACAGTCTTTGAGCTGATGGTTGAGACTCGCCTTTATGTTCTGAACCCTTCCTTTCCCTGGGTTGGGGAGACTCCCTGATGGCCTGGTGCTCCCTACTTCCCTCTCAGGTGACATAATGCCATGGTGTCTCATTGCAGAGGAGAGGAAGATGATTCTTTGGCTATCAAACCACCCCAGCAGATGTCTCGGAAGGAAAAGGCACATCACAGGAAAGACGAAAAGAGAAAAGAGAAACGTAGGCATCGCAGTCACTCAGCAGAAGGGGGTACAGAGCATTTGTTTCATCTTGTGTTGTGTTCAGATCTGATCTCCTTCCTATTTCATGATCTGCTACGTTCTTCAGAGCACAGCTGAGGTAGAAGAGAATAAAATTTTAGCTAAAAGTATAAACTTATTATAGATCATTCTGAATAGACACTTCATTTTCCTCTGGTGTGTTCTCCGCTCACTGCTTTGTTCTGGGGAAGCTGCTCTGTCTATACAATTATTGTCTTAATTCAGCATGGGAAGGCCGCTCTTCAGTGCTCGATTGCTTTTAAGAAACATGCTTGATAAAGTCCAGGTAGTGGGTTTGCTGTCACACCAGTATCGAGAGCTTCTTAGGGGTGGTGGGAAACTGAGCCTGATGTGAATCTCGTTAAACGCAGTTGGCTAATGTGGTTTATAATGTGATGCAGAAACTAAAAGGAGTTATGCTTTGTCCTATGTTCTTTACAAAGGATGACTTTTTTAAAACCATGAGACTAATGTAGCCTAATCACAGTTTATTTAATACAGAAAATTAAGAAGAGAAGATAGAGACCACAGTTCTGTTCAGTGATAATCACATTATTTTTGTTTTTTTTTTCTTAACTTCAGGCTTACTGCGTAGAGTTTTATGTCTTCATCTTTTAAAAAAAAAAAAAAGTCTGTTTCTCCAAGTCTTTTTCTTTTTTTTTTTTTTT
>SJYX01015855.1:182875-219437 GCA_006410675.1 Oreotragus oreotragus
TTTTTTTTTCTTAACTTCAGGCTTACTGCGTAGAGTTTTATGTCTTCATCTTTTAAAAAAAAAAAAAAAGTCTGTTTCTCCAAGTCTTTTTCTTTTTTTTTTTTTTTTGGCTGCACTGGGTCTTCATTGCTACTCAGGCTTTCTCTAGTTGCAGCAAGCAGGGGCTTCGCTTGTTGCAGAGCATAGGCTCTAGGACACACAGGCTTCAGTCATTGAGGCACATGGGCTTGATTGCTCTGCAGCACGTGGGATCTTCCTGGACTGGGGATTGAACCCTTGTCCCCTGCATTGGTAGGTGGATCCTTAACCACTGCTCCACCAGGGAAGTCACTGATTGGATATTTTTTCTTTTTTTCACTGGGTATTGTTGAGTTTTGGAGGTTAAGTCTCCTCTCACAACACATGCTGTTTGCCCATAGGGAAGCATGCCAGAGTGAAAGAGAAGGAGCGGGAGCACGAGCGCCGGAAGCGGCACCGGGAGGAGCAGGACAAGGCTCGGAGGGAGTGGGAGCGGCAGAAGCGGAGAGAGCTGGCCCGCGAGCACTCGCGCAGGGAAAGGTAGGTGCCCTGATAACAGCAGAGAGGGCACGCAGGTCACACAGACGGGAACTGGGCAGGAAGCGACCCAGAGGCTTGTCCTGAAGGAAACGAGGGCTCCCTGCAGTGGGGCTGCCTGTGTAAGGTGACGGAAGTTGACGAGGGGAGCAAAAACCTGTGCACCGAGGCTGCTCAGGTACCCAGGAGCCCGGTTGAGCCGGTGAGAGAATGTGGTCCTGACTCAAGGCAGAGTCCCCGACTCAGCTTCTGAGGTGGTCCCTCAGGGAGGGATACTGCTGGACGGAGCTGGGGGTCTAGGAGGAGCTGAGAGGTGAAGAGTGAAGGTTTGCAACAGTGGGCGAAAGAGAGTAGGGAGGGGTGGTGGCCATTAGGAGGCGGGGGGCTGTCCATACCCTGAGGCGACGTCCGTGTGGGGGTGGTAAGGGACGAGCCTGGGGCAAGGCGGGCTAGGCCGCTGTCCCATCCCGGTGGAGCGTCCTGGAGGCGGCCTGTCCCTCCATGTACACCTGCGTGTGCACCTGCAGCACAGCGAGGAGGGGCTTCGCTGTGAGTGACTCGCTGCCTGCTTGGTCGGTGGGTGTGTGCCAGGTGCCTGCCCTGCTCTAGGGACCTTGCCCAGGAAGACTGACCGACAAGGTGTATGGCTTAGGGTTCTCGGGTTACAGCAGAAATAGACTCGAGTTCTTACAAACAAACAAACAAACAAGACAAAGAAACCCCAAAGGCCCTGAAATGGCCAGGAGCTAGGACACCAGCCTCTGGTGCTTTTGTCTCCAGGGGCCTCTCTGTGGGCTCAGAGTCCCAGAGGAGCGTCTGTTAACCCAGGTCTGCCCTCCATGGCCTAGGCGTGACCCCTAGGCTACCTCTGTGTCCTATGGTCATTTCCAGGGAGAGCTTGGGAGCTGGGCTGCTCTACAGGAGGGGAGTAGTAGAGTGGAAGGGGTGGACATTCCCAGCAGCTGGGGCCCCACAAAGGGCAGAGAAGGCAGGTGTGAGAAGGGTCTATGTTTGCAGGCCCCGTGCTCTGCCCAGTGTGGTGTGGGCACACAGCTATGCAGACACAGTAGTGACCCCAAGGAATCCATGCTTGAAAATAAAGAGAAGCATATGGAACAGTGCAGCACTGGCCACACTGTATAAGGCGACACGAGCTCACAGGGTTAGCCTCACAGTCACTGAATGACGGCAGCAACTGGGAGGAGAGGTTAGAAGGCATGGTTGCTGCAGGACATTGTCTAGAATGTCCAGTGTTCAACAGAGCGCTCTAAGATGAATAAAGTTTAACCCTTTCTAAGGAAGAAAAACATAGAAACAGTGTGTTGCAGACTTGGCAAAGACCTAGAAGCATGGAGCTTGAAGATGGACATAGTGCCTCTAATGACAGCGAGGAAAAGGTTGAAGAAAAGCTGAGGGAGCCTCCAGAACCGAGGGACAGCATCTACGGGACCAGCATGTGCACAGCGGTAGTCCTGGAAGGAAAGGGGAACAGCTGAAAATGTCCCAAATCTGATGAAAAATATTTATCTACATATCAGAGAAGCTCAGTGAACCCCGAATAGGATAAGTACAAAGTAACAGTTGCACTGGGAAAACCAGTGAGAAATTCGGGAAGGGCAGGAATGCTGGTAGCCCAGAATTCTGTGACCATCACAGCCTGCCTCACAAGTGAGGGGCAAGTGAGCAGAGACTCTCTGCCAGCAACGTGGGCCTTCTGGGAAGTGCTTAAGAACAACCTTCAAGCTGAGCAGAAATGACACCAGAAGAAAAGGCCAGCCCTGGGCGTGGCTGAATTGCAGGTTGGGACAAAAGCGCCTGTAAACATGCTTCTTCTCCCATCTTGTCTGAATTACTACAAGAGACACGGAATTGCATAAAACGGTGATTAAAACACTGTGGTCAAGTAGCCATAATGTGTATAAACTGCAGGAGGAAACAGGAGTGGGGGCTGTATGTGAACAAGATCTGCATTTCCTGGAGCCTAATCTCATAAGATGCACACTGATCTCTAGAGCAACTTCTAAAAAATAGTAAATAGAGGAATTAAAATGGTTTGCTAAAAATCCTCATTTAAAACCCCAAACGGGTAACTGCCTGGTAGTCCAGTGATTAGGACTCCCTCTTCTGCCACAGGGGGCCTGGTTTTGATCCCCGGTTGGGAAATTAAGATCCTGCATGCCTCCTGGTACAGCCAAAAAAGAACCCATCCCAACTGGGAGAAACAGAGAAACCAAAAAACAAGACAGAAGGAGGTGGGGGTACGGGGGGCAGCACCAGCTGTATCCATAGTTAGATTCAGTGTGAGATGGTCTGCACTAAACGTGGGAGAGCCTGTCAGACAGAAAAGCAAGACCCAGCTATGTGCTATGTCAGAGGGACATCTTAGAGTTGGAGACAAAAGTAGGCTGAAAGTAAAGGAGGAGGACTTTGTTGGAGTTGCAGTGGGTAGGATTCCATGCTTCCAATGCAAGAGGCACAGGTTTGATCCCTGGTCGTGGAATTAGGATCCCACACCCCATGTGGCAGCCAGAAAATGAAATGATGGGAAAGGATGGCCCATGTACACACCAACGGTAAAAGGGCCTGAGTGGCTACACTGACGTCAGACAAAATGGATGTTACGAGAGACACTGAAGGTAGAGACCCTCATGACGGCATAAATGCAGAGCAGGAAGATGCGACCAGGATAACTGTTTTGGCACCTGGCGTTGGACCCCCACCTGACACAACTAAAGGGAGTACTAGTCCACTGACTCGGGCTGGAAGCTCTGGGGTCCCACGCCAGTCATCAGCAGTAAAGCTGGAGAAAATCAAGGATGTAGACAATTTGGAAGATGCTACCAGCCAAATGTCATGACAGGTGGGCAGAGCAGTGCAGCTGCAGGACACATGTCGTCTGAAAGTTTCTAGGATGTGTTTCCACAAAACTCCAAGCTGTGTAAGGAGCCTCAAAAGAATTGAGGCTGAACAAAGTATGCCCTCTTATCACAGAAGAGTTCAATTAAAGTTAGCAGCAGAAAGAAACTTAACCAGGTGGGGTATCCTCAGATGTTTGAAATTCAACAATCCATTTCTGAAAAACCTATGGCCGGCACGAAAAAATGATGAGGAAAAATATAAAATATTTGACTTTTTATTTTGGGGGGCCGAAAAATACATACAAACATACAACTTGTGGGATCTTAGTTCTCTGATCAGGGATCGAACCCAGGCCCCACCAGTGAAAGCGCCCAGTCCTAATCACTGGACCGCCAGGGAACTCCCTGGAAATGTTTTGAACTAAATGAGAATAGAAGCAGTATATCAGAACCTAGGGCTGCGGCTGCCATTTTGCTTAGACTGACGTGTTTTGGCTGTAAACACCTAAACCAGATCCCTGCGTGGAGCTGTGGCTCCCCTCCTTTCCTTAGACGGAAGGCCCAGGAAGACTTGCCTTCTAGTAGAAATGGATTAAAGTTATGCACACCTGGGGAGAGCCTTGGTGCGTCTCAGAGCATCAGCTGAGCAGAATGTTCTGGACCAAGTGGGATTTCAGCCCCAGGCAGTTACCTCCTTGGACCAGAACTTTCCTCTCTGCCGGTCATTAGGGATGGAGTTAACAGGACTCGAGTTCTGGTTTTTAAAAGCCCTTTGTGGGCTGAAAAACCCAGTTCAGTTCAGTTCAGTTGCTCAGTCGTGTTGGACTCTGCACCCCACGGATTGCAAAACACCAGCCTTCCCTGTCCATCCCCAACTCCTAGAGCTTGGTCAATCTCATCTCCGCCGAGTCAGTGATGCCATCCAGCCATCTCATCCTCTGTTGTCCCCTTCTCNTCATGGGATTTGAATGAAAGTTTTTTAAATTTTATCACATTGATCATATGAAAAAGTGTGTATGAAAGTTGGTTTTGGGATGTTGGCAAGGTTTGCATCTTATTAAAAATAGGCTTATCTGTAAGGAAAACTACTCTCTCCTTGCTTCTTAGTCTGATGACCGGGATTCCAAGCGGGATTCCCTTGAGGAGGGGGAGCTGAGGGACCACCGCATGGAGATAACAATAAGAAACTCACCGTACAGAAGAGAGGACTCCATGGAAGACAGGTGAGCAGGGTGCGGCCCCAAGGAGCTCGCAGGCTGCAGGTGCACTCACATCTGGCTGTGTGTGACCCTGGCTGGCCCTTCTCAGTGTGATTTTGTAAGTTGGAAGTCACGACCTCCATGGAAATGAGCCTTGTGTGGTGTCAGGTACCAACTCCCCGCTCTGATTAGAAGTGTGAGTATGTGTTCCTTTCTTTGTGATTGCTCTTCAGTGAAGTCAGCACAACTCACATAGTACATTTAAGGAATTGGATGTTTTTGATGATTTCTATAAGTACTGTCTAAAATTATCTACAAATAAACCAGAGTTGCTGCTGAAAGATACTTGAGCGAGGCCTAGGAGAAACAGAAGCAGTCCTGCCAAAGCTGTACCTCTGACATTTCTTCCTATGCTGTGGCTTCTCCTCACTTTTTTTTCCCCTTCGTGTCCATCATCAAACAGTCAGAAACACTATAACCAGAAATTAAGGTAAAAAGGTATAGACTGTGCATTCTCCCAAGGTTTTGGTTTTATACTCAGTTGGGAATATGAAATGACCTTTTGAGGTCATTAAGTTTGACTAAAATTGTGAGACCTTCTTTTTTAACAGCTTTTTTAAATGAGAGACTGCACAGATTTAATGTATGCAGTTTGATAAGTTGTTATACACGATCAAGATAATTAACACTGCATGTCTGTCACACCCTAGAGTTTCCTCAGAGAGCATTTTTGTTCCGTATAGCACACTGATTTCCACTGTACTTTCCATCTGAATCTGTGTTTAATATATAGTTTGGGCTTAAGTTTCATAATCGTTGTTGTTAAAGTCAATAAGTCGTGTCAGGCTCTTTTGCGACCCCAACGGACTGTAACCCACCTGGCTCCTCTGTTCTTGAGATTTCTCAGGCAAGAATACTGCAGTGGGTTGTCATTTCCTTCTCCAGGGGATCTTCCCTACCCAAGGATAGAACACATGTCTCCTGCATTAGCAGGTGCATTCTTTACGGCTGAGCCACCAGGGAAGCCTGAGTGTCATAATGAGCACAGTCTTTGAGCTGATGGTTGAGACTCGCCTTTATGTTCTGAACCCTTCCTTTCCCTGGGTTGGGGAGACTCCCTGATGGCCTGGTGCTCCCTACTTCCCTCTCAGGTGACATAATGCCATGGTGTCTCATTGCAGAGGAGAGGAAGATGATTCTTTGGCTATCAAACCACCCCAGCAGATGTCTCGGAAGGAAAAGGCACATCACAGGAAAGACGAAAAGAGAAAAGAGAAACGTAGGCATCGCAGTCACTCAGCAGAAGGGGGTACAGAGCATTTGTTTCATCTTGTGTTGTGTTCAGATCTGATCTCCTTCCTATTTCATGATCTGCTACGTTCTTCAGAGCACAGCTGAGGTAGAAGAGAATAAAATTTTAGCTAAAAGTATAAACTTATTATAGATCATTCTGAATAGACACTTCATTTTCCTCTGGTGTGTTCTCCGCTCACTGCTTTGTTCTGGGGAAGCTGCTCTGTCTATACAATTATTGTCTTAATTCAGCATGGGAAGGCCGCTCTTCAGTGCTCGATTGCTTTTAAGAAACATGCTTGATAAAGTCCAGGTAGTGGGTTTGCTGTCACACCAGTATCGAGAGCTTCTTAGGGGTGGTGGGAAACTGAGCCTGATGTGAATCTCGTTAAACGCAGTTGGCTAATGTGGTTTATAATGTGATGCAGAAACTAAAAGGAGTTATGCTTTGTCCTATGTTCTTTACAAAGGATGACTTTTTTAAAACCATGAGACTAATGTAGCCTAATCACAGTTTATTTAATACAGAAAATTAAGAAGAGAAGATAGAGACCACAGTTCTGTTCAGTGATAATCACATTATTTTTGGTTTTTTTTTCTTAACTTCAGGCTTACTGCGTAGAGTTTTATGTCTTCATCTTTTAAAAAAAAAAAAAAAGTCTGTTTCTCCAAGTCTTTTTCTTTTTTTTTTTTTTTTGGCTGCACTGGGTCTTCATTGCTACTCAGGCTTTCTCTAGTTGCAGCAAGCAGGGGCTTCGCTTGTTGCAGAGCATAGGCTCTAGGACACACAGGCTTCAGTCATTGAGGCACATGGGCTTGATTGCTCTGCAGCACGTGGGATCTTCCTGGACTGGGGATTGAACCCTTGTCCCCTGCATTGGTAGGTGGATCCTTAACCACTGCTCCACCAGGGAAGTCACTGATTGGATATTTTTTCTTTTTTTCACTGGGTATTGTTGAGTTTTGGAGGTTAAGTCTCCTCTCACAACACATGCTGTTTGCCCATAGGGAAGCATGCCAGAGTGAAAGAGAAGGAGCGGGAGCACGAGCGCCGGAAGCGGCACCGGGAGGAGCAGGACAAGGCTCGGAGGGAGTGGGAGCGGCAGAAGCGGAGAGAGCTGGCCCGCGAGCACTCGCGCAGGGAAAGGTAGGTGCCCTGATAACAGCAGAGAGGGCACGCAGGTCACACAGACGGGAACTGGGCAGGAAGCGACCCAGAGGCTTGTCCTGAAGGAAACGAGGGCTCCCTGCAGTGGGGCTGCCTGTGTAAGGTGACGGAAGTTGACGAGGGGAGCAAAAACCTGTGCACCGAGGCTGCTCAGGTACCCAGGAGCCCGGTTGAGCCGGTGAGAGAATGTGGTCCTGACTCAAGGCAGAGTCCCCGACTCAGCTTCTGAGGTGGTCCCTCAGGGAGGGATACTGCTGGACGGAGCTGGGGGTCTAGGAGGAGCTGAGAGGTGAAGAGTGAAGGTTTGCAACAGTGGGCGAAAGAGAGTAGGGAGGGGTGGTGGCCATTAGGAGGCGGGGGGCTGTCCATACCCTGAGGCGACGTCCGTGTGGGGGTGGTAAGGGACGAGCCTGGGGCAAGGCGGGCTAGGCCGCTGTCCCATCCCGGTGGAGCGTCCTGGAGGCGGCCTGTCCCTCCATGTACACCTGCGTGTGCACCTGCAGCACAGCGAGGAGGGGCTTCGCTGTGAGTGACTCGCTGCCTGCTTGGTCGGTGGGTGTGTGCCAGGTGCCTGCCCTGCTCTAGGGACCTTGCCCAGGAAGACTGACCGACAAGGTGTATGGCTTAGGGTTCTCGGGTTACAGCAGAAATAGACTCGAGTTCTTACAAACAAACAAACAAACAAGACAAAGAAACCCCAAAGGCCCTGAAATGGCCAGGAGCTAGGACACCAGCCTCTGGTGCTTTTGTCTCCAGGGGCCTCTCTGTGGGCTCAGAGTCCCAGAGGAGCGTCTGTTAACCCAGGTCTGCCCTCCATGGCCTAGGCGTGACCCCTAGGCTACCTCTGTGTCCTATGGTCATTTCCAGGGAGAGCTTGGGAGCTGGGCTGCTCTACAGGAGGGGAGTAGTAGAGTGGAAGGGGTGGACATTCCCAGCAGCTGGGGCCCCACAAAGGGCAGAGAAGGCAGGTGTGAGAAGGGTCTATGTTTGCAGGCCCCGTGCTCTGCCCAGTGTGGTGTGGGCACACAGCTATGCAGACACAGTAGTGACCCCAAGGAATCCATGCTTGAAAATAAAGAGAAGCATATGGAACAGTGCAGCACTGGCCACACTGTATAAGGCGACACGAGCTCACAGGGTTAGCCTCACAGTCACTGAATGACGGCAGCAACTGGGAGGAGAGGTTAGAAGGCATGGTTGCTGCAGGACATTGTCTAGAATGTCCAGTGTTCAACAGAGCGCTCTAAGATGAATAAAGTTTAACCCTTTCTAAGGAAGAAAAACATAGAAACAGTGTGTTGCAGACTTGGCAAAGACCTAGAAGCATGGAGCTTGAAGATGGACATAGTGCCTCTAATGACAGCGAGGAAAAGGTTGAAGAAAAGCTGAGGGAGCCTCCAGAACCGAGGGACAGCATCTACGGGACCAGCATGTGCACAGCGGTAGTCCTGGAAGGAAAGGGGAACAGCTGAAAATGTCCCAAATCTGATGAAAAATATTTATCTACATATCAGAGAAGCTCAGTGAACCCCGAATAGGATAAGTACAAAGTAACAGTTGCACTGGGAAAACCAGTGAGAAATTCGGGAAGGGCAGGAATGCTGGTAGCCCAGAATTCTGTGACCATCACAGCCTGCCTCACAAGTGAGGGGCAAGTGAGCAGAGACTCTCTGCCAGCAACGTGGGCCTTCTGGGAAGTGCTTAAGAACAACCTTCAAGCTGAGCAGAAATGACACCAGAAGAAAAGGCCAGCCCTGGGCGTGGCTGAATTGCAGGTTGGGACAAAAGCGCCTGTAAACATGCTTCTTCTCCCATCTTGTCTGAATTACTACAAGAGACACGGAATTGCATAAAACGGTGATTAAAACACTGTGGTCAAGTAGCCATAATGTGTATAAACTGCAGGAGGAAACAGGAGTGGGGGCTGTATGTGAACAAGATCTGCATTTCCTGGAGCCTAATCTCATAAGATGCACACTGATCTCTAGAGCAACTTCTAAAAAATAGTAAATAGAGGAATTAAAATGGTTTGCTAAAAATCCTCATTTAAAACCCCAAACGGGTAACTGCCTGGTAGTCCAGTGATTAGGACTCCCTCTTCTGCCACAGGGGGCCTGGTTTTGATCCCCGGTTGGGAAATTAAGATCCTGCATGCCTCCTGGTACAGCCAAAAAAGAACCCATCCCAACTGGGAGAAACAGAGAAACCAAAAAACAAGACAGAAGGAGGTGGGGGTACGGGGGGCAGCACCAGCTGTATCCATAGTTAGATTCAGTGTGAGATGGTCTGCACTAAACGTGGGAGAGCCTGTCAGACAGAAAAGCAAGACCCAGCTATGTGCTATGTCAGAGGGACATCTTAGAGTTGGAGACAAAAGTAGGCTGAAAGTAAAGGAGGAGGACTTTGTTGGAGTTGCAGTGGGTAGGATTCCATGCTTCCAATGCAAGAGGCACAGGTTTGATCCCTGGTCGTGGAATTAGGATCCCACACCCCATGTGGCAGCCAGAAAATGAAATGATGGGAAAGGATGGCCCATGTACACACCAACGGTAAAAGGGCCTGAGTGGCTACACTGACGTCAGACAAAATGGATGTTACGAGAGACACTGAAGGTAGAGACCCTCATGACGGCATAAATGCAGAGCAGGAAGATGCGACCAGGATAACTGTTTTGGCACCTGGCGTTGGACCCCCACCTGACACAACTAAAGGGAGTACTAGTCCACTGACTCGGGCTGGAAGCTCTGGGGTCCCACGCCAGTCATCAGCAGTAAAGCTGGAGAAAATCAAGGATGTAGACAATTTGGAAGATGCTACCAGCCAAATGTCATGACAGGTGGGCAGAGCAGTGCAGCTGCAGGACACATGTCGTCTGAAAGTTTCTAGGATGTGTTTCCACAAAACTCCAAGCTGTGTAAGGAGCCTCAAAAGAATTGAGGCTGAACAAAGTATGCCCTCTTATCACAGAAGAGTTCAATTAAAGTTAGCAGCAGAAAGAAACTTAACCAGGTGGGGTATCCTCAGATGTTTGAAATTCAACAATCCATTTCTGAAAAACCTATGGCCGGCACGAAAAAATGATGAGGAAAAATATAAAATATTTGACTTTTTATTTTGGGGGGCCGAAAAATACATACAAACATACAACTTGTGGGATCTTAGTTCTCTGATCAGGGATCGAACCCAGGCCCCACCAGTGAAAGCGCCCAGTCCTAATCACTGGACCGCCAGGGAACTCCCTGGAAATGTTTTGAACTAAATGAGAATAGAAGCAGTATATCAGAACCTAGGGCTGCGGCTGCCATTTTGCTTAGACTGACGTGTTTTGGCTGTAAACACCTAAACCAGATCCCTGCGTGGAGCTGTGGCTCCCCTCCTTTCCTTAGACGGAAGGCCCAGGAAGACTTGCCTTCTAGTAGAAATGGATTAAAGTTATGCACACCTGGGGAGAGCCTTGGTGCGTCTCAGAGCATCAGCTGAGCAGAATGTTCTGGACCAAGTGGGATTTCAGCCCCAGGCAGTTACCTCCTTGGACCAGAACTTTCCTCTCTGCCGGTCATTAGGGATGGAGTTAACAGGACTCGAGTTCTGGTTTTTAAAAGCCCTTTGTGGGCTGAAAAACCCAGTTCAGTTCAGTTCAGTTGCTCAGTCGTGTTGGACTCTGCACCCCACGGATTGCAAAACACCAGCCTTCCCTGTCCATCCCCAACTCCTAGAGCTTGGTCAATCTCATCTCCGCCGAGTCAGTGATGCCATCCAGCCATCTCATCCTCTGTTGTCCCCTTCTGCTGCTTTCAATCTTTCCCAGCATCCAGGTCTTTTCCAACCTGTCGGCTCCTCCCATCAGGTGGCCAAAGGATTGGAACTTCAGCATCAGTCCTTCCAGTGAATATTCAGGACTGATTTCCTTTAGGACTGACTGATTTGATCTCCTTGCAGTCTAAGGGACTTTTTAAGAGTCTTCTCCAATACCACAATTCAAATGCATCAGTTCTTCAGTGCTCAGGTTTCTTTATGGTCCAACTCTCACATCCATACATAACTACTGGAAAACCATAGTTTGACTAAACGAGCCTTTGTTGGCAAAGTAATGTCTCTGCTTTTTAATATGCTGTCTAGGTTGGTCATAGCTTTTCTTCCATGGAGCAAGCGTCTTTTAATTTCATGGCTGCAGTCACCATCTGCAGTGATTTTGGAGCCCCCCGAAATAAAGTCTCACTGTTTCCACATTTTCCCTTCTACTTGCCATGAAGTGATGGGACTGGATGCCATGATCTTAGTTCTTTGACTGTTGAGTTTTAAGTCAACTATTTCACTCTCCTCTTTCACTTTTATCAAGAGGCTGTTTAATTCTTCTTTGCTTTCTGCCATAAGGGTGTTCTCATCTGCATATCTGAGGTTATTGATATTTCTCCTGGCAGTCTTGATTCTGGCTTGTGCATCATCCAGCCCAGCATTTCACATGATGTACTCTGCATATAAAGTAAGTAGGGTGACAATATACAGCCTTGGCATACTCCTTTCCCAATTTGGAACCAACCCATTGTTCCATGTCTGGTTCTCACTGTTGCTTCTTTACCTGCATACAGATTTCTCAGGAGGCAGGTAAGGTGGTCTGGTATTCTCCTCTCTTGAAGAATTTTCCACAGTTTGTTGTGATCCACATAGTCAAAGGCTTTGATCACTCAATAAAGCAGTAGTAGATGTTTTTCTGGAACTCTCTTGCTTTTTCGATAATCCAGCGGATGTTGGCAATTTGATCTCTGCTTCCTCTGCCTTTTCTAAATGTAGCTTGAACATCTGGAAGTTCTTGGTTTTTGTACTGTTGAAGCCTTGATTGGAGCATTTTGAGCATTACTTCCCTAGCATGTGAGATGAGTGCAATTGTATGGTAGTCTGAACATTCTTTGGCATTGCCTTTATTTGAGATTGGAATGAAAACTGACCTTTTCCAGTCCTGTGGCCACTGCTGAGTTTTCCAAATTTGCTGGCGTATTGAGTGCAGCACTTTCACAGCATCATCTTTCAGGATTTGAAACAGCTCAACTGGAATTCCATCATTTCCACTAGCTTTGTTCGTAGTAATGCTTTCTAAGGCCCACTTGGCTTTGGACTCCAGGATGTCTGGCTTTGGTGAGTCATCACACCATCATCGTTATTTAGGTCATTAAGATCTTTTTTGTATAGTTCTGTGTATTATTGCCACTTCTTTTTAATATCTTCTGCTTCTGTTAGGTCCATGCCATTTCTATCTTATTGTGCCCATCTTTGCATGAAATGTTTCCTTGGTATCTCTAATTTTCTTGAAGAGATCTCTAGTCTTTCCCATTCTGTTGTTTTCATCTGATCACTGAGGAAGGCTTTCTTATATCTCTGTGCTATTCTTTGAAACTCTGCATTTAGATGGGTATATCTTCCCTTTTCTCCTTTGCCTTTCACGTCTCCTCTTTTCTCAGCTATTTGCAGGGCCTCCTAAGATAAATGTTTTGCCTTTTTGCATTTCTTTTTCTTGGGGATGGTCTTGATCCCTGCCTCCTGTAGGATGTCACAAACCTCCATCCATAGTTCTTCAGGCACTCTATCTATCAGATCTAGTCCCTTAAATCTATTTCTCACTTCCACTGTATAATCATAAGGGATTTGATTTAGGTCATACCTGAATGGTCTAGTGGTTTTCCCTACTTTCTTCAATTTCAGTCTGAATTTGGCAATAAGGAGTTCATGATCTGAGCCACAGTCAGCTCCTGGTCTTGTTTTTCCTGATTGTATAGAGCTTCTTCATCTCTGCTTGCAAAGAATATAATCAGTCTGATTTCGGTATTGATCATCTGGTGATGTCCATATGTAGAGTAGTCTCTTGTGTTGGAAGAGAGTGTTTGCTATGATCAGTGCATTCTCTTGGCAAAACTTTGTTAGCCTTTGCCCTGCTTCATTTTGTACTCTTAAGGCCAAACTTGCCTCTTACTCCAGGTATCTCTTGACTTCCTACTTTTGCATTCCAGTCCCCTATGATGAAAAGGACATTTTTTTGGTGTTAGTTCTAGAAGGTCTTGTAGGTCATCATAGAACCGTTCAACTTCAGCTTCTTCAGCATTAGTGGTTGGGGCATAGACTTGGATTACTGTGATATTGAATGGTTTGCCTTGGAAACGAACAGAGATTATTCTGTCATTTTTGAGACTGCACCCAAGTACTGCATTTAACTTATATGGAGAGTACATCATGCGAAACACCGGGCTTTATGAAGGACAAGCTGGCATCAAGATTGCTGGGAGAAATATCAATAACCTCAGATATGCAGAGGACACCACCCTGATGGCAGAAAATGAAAAGGAGCTAAAAAGCCTCTTGATGAAAGTGAAAGAGGAGAGTGAAAAAGCTGGCTTAAAACTCAACATTCAAAAAACAAAGACCATGGCATCTGGTCCCATCACTTCATGGCAAATAGATGGGGAGACAGTAGAAACAGTGACAAACTTTATTTTCTTAGGCTCCAAAATCACTGCAGATGGTGACTGTAGGCATGAAATTAAAAAACATTTGCTTCTTGGAAGAAAAGCTATGACCAACCTAGACAGCATATTAAAAAGCAGAGACATTACTTTGCCAACAAAGGTTCGTTTAGTCAAAGCTATGGTTTTTCCAGTAGTCATGTATGGATGTGAGAGTTGGACCATAAAGAACGCTGAGCAATGAAAAACTGATGCATTTGAACTGTGGTGTTGGAGAAGACTCTTGAGAGTCCTTGGACTTCAAAGAGAGCAAATCAGTCAGTCCTGAATATTCATTGAAAGGACTGATGCTGAAGCTGACGTTCTAATCCTTTGGCCACCTGATGGGAGGAGCCGACAGGCTGGAAAAGACCTGGATGCTGGGAAAGATTGAAGGCAGCAGGAGAAGGGGTCAACAGAGGATGAGCTGGTTGGATGGCATCACTTGACTCGGCGGACATGAGTTTGAGCAAGCTACGGGATTGGTGATGGACATCCATTTCTTCTAAGGGATTCTTGCCCACAGTAGTAGTTACAGTGGTCATCTGAATTAAATTCTCCCATTCTTGTCCATTTTAGCTCACTGATACCTAAAATCTTGATGTTCACTCTTGCCATCTCCTGTTTGACCACTTCTAATTTACCTTAATTCAGGGACCTAACATTCCAGGTTCCTATGCAGTCTTGTTCTTTACAGCCTCAGACTGTGTACCTCCATCACCAGTCACATCCACAACTGGGTGTTGTTTTCGCTTTGGCTCCTTCACTTCATTCTTTCTGGAGGTATTTCTCCACTCTTCTCTAGGTGCATGTTGGGCACCTACCGACCTGGGGAGTGCATCTTTCACTATTTTATCTTTTTGCCTTTTCATACTGTTCATGGTGTTCTCAAGACAAGAATACTGAAATGGTTTGCCAGAGGGGTAGTTTATAAATGTAGCAAAAAGCACTGAGGGCCAAAAAGAAAGCTTCCGGTTTCGGGGGTGAGAAAAGATTTGGCATGCTCCTGTTCCAGGGACCGCCTTGAGCAGTTAGAGAGGAAGCGAGAACGGGAACGCAAGATGCGGGAACAGCAGAAGGAGCAGCGGGAGCAGAAGGAGCGGGAGCGGCGGGCCGAGGAGAGGCGCAAGGAGCGGGAGGCCCGGCGGGAAGGTGGGCGGGGCCCCGGAGGTGGGTGAAGCCCGGAGTTGGGCCTCGCGGGAGGGTAGGGGAAGGCTGAAGGAGGGCAAGGTGGGCAGGGGCAAGCAAGAGGGCTAGGTGATGCTGCAGATCCCCGGGTGTGAGCTGTGCACCCTGGATAGCCATGTCTGGTGTCCACCTGCCTAATGCCCAGTGGGTAATAGGCCTGGGCCTGAGGAGGCGGGTTCTGTCCCCTGCCTTTGACCAGTAGAGAGCAGTCTGGAATGCCCACAGGGGTCCTCTGGTGGCTTTCTGGGCTCCTTCCCGGGCTGTAGGCATGTGTGCGCCTAGCGGAAAAGGGGACTTCCCCCAGCCCCTGTGCTCTTCTTGCACAGTGTCTGCACATCACCGGACTGTGAGAGATGACTACAGCGACAAGGTGAAAGCCAGCCACTGGAGCCGTAGCCCACTCCGGCCTCCTCGAGAAAGACTTGAGCTGGGGGACAGCCGGAAGCCAGGTAAGGCCACACAGCGTCTGTGGGCCCAGCGTGGGGTGGTCTTTGCTAGGGGGACACCTGAACTCGGAGACTGGCTGATGCTTCACAACATCACAGGGTGCTGCAGTACCTGTGTGTGTGAAGGGCTATTTTTGTCAGTTCATGCGCTGGAGGATTTGAAGACTTGTCTTCCTCCCAAGTGTCTATAGATGAGCTGGTCCTCTTATATGAGAAGCACCATCTAATGTTGTTATTTTAAAACATTGCCCCACATTCACCTTCAATGGTTTATTTTATAAGTGAAAGAAGAGAAAGTGGAAGAGAGAGACCTGCTGTCCGACTTGCAGGACGTCAGTGACAGCGAGAGGAAGACCAGCTCCGCTGAGTCCTCTTCAGGTGACTACTCGCCCGGCCCTGCCCAGCTTGGCCGCCACAGGGCCAGCCCCAAGTTCACTGCCACCTGTTTTCTTCCTAAAGCGGAGTCGGGGTCAGGTTCTGAGGAGGAGGAGGAAGAGGAGGAGGAGGAAGAGGGGAGCAGCAGTGAAGAGTCGGAGGAGGAAGAAGAGGAAGAGGAAGAAGAGGAGGAGGAGGAGACTGGAAGCAACTCTGAGGATGTGTCCGGACAGTCAGCCGGTGAGCTCGAGCCTGAGGCTTAATATGATAGAAGCTTAGAAGTTACACAACAATAAAGTCTAAGTAAACAAATACCCATCTTGAAAATGCCTTGCTGACTGGGACCACGTGAGACCCCCAGTGATCATGTGAGGGCCCTTTGCTACCTCTTGTAGAGGGTCTTAGCTGACACCTGTTTCTCTTGCAGAAGAAGTGAGTGAAGAAGAAATGAGTGAAGATGAGGAGCGAGAGAATGAGAACCACGTCTTGGTTGGTGAGAAGCCCCCAAGTGGTGGATCACCTCTTCCTTGCCCACCTCTGACCAGGGTACTTGACCCATGTCAGAGTTGTGGTGGGACCATGACCACAGATAACCCTTGTCTGTTGCATGTCCCACCCAGAAGCCACAGGGGCACCCAGCTGCTATGTCCAGGACCCAGCTGCTGGTTCCCTGGGCACCCTTCTGGGGGCTGCTCGGCCTGGACATTGCGACAGGAGCTAGAAAATACCAGCTGGGCTCCAACCACAGACCAGTCACTGGCCTGGGACTTTGTGGCCTCCACCAACAGCCAGGCCAAGGCCTTGGGCCACTGGACACCAATTCTGGGCCGGCCTTCTCAGACAACTGGTTATTAGCTCACAGTGGTCCCGGCCTGGCCAGTGGCCCCAAGACACAGCGCCCTCTGTCCAGGACAGTGGGACACAGTGTGTCCTGGGCCCCAGAGGCTCTTGTGCTCATAGTCCCCCCCAGACACTTGTCTGTCTGTGGTTCTGAAATTGGGTTTAATTTCAGAAGTTCCAGAGTCACGGTTTGACCACGATTCTGGAGAGAGTGAAGAGGGGGAAGAGGAGGCAGGTGAGGGCACCCCCCAGAGCAGCGCCCTCACCGAAGGGGACTTTGTGCCTGACTCCCCAGCCCTGTCGCCCATCGAGCTCAAGCAGGAACTGCCCAAGTACCTGCCTGCCCTGCAGGTGAGCAGCCTCCCCTTTGCTGCCCATGGATAGGGCTGGTGGCTGAGAGCAGAAGCTGGGTCCTCACTGTGGGTGTCTATCCCTGGCCAGGCCTGGCCCCTAGCCTCCGACATATCCCCTGTCACGGTCTGGTCTCTTGTCCAACAGGCTTGCTGGAGGACAGCTGCTGCAACTGCAGCCAGGACTCCTACAAGGGGCCCCATGCATGAGTCAGGCCACCTCGTGTGCAGTCAGCTCTGCAGTCACTTGTGCCTCGGCCTGGGCAAATGGGCCCTTGACCTCCCTTGCTTTATTCCCTTGTAGGGGTCAGAGGGCAGTGGTGTGCATCGCCCTGCAATTCAGTAACCACAGTACTGCAGGGAGTGACTTGGGGGAGGGGTAGGTCCCAAGAGGGTGAGGGTCCAAGGTGCACTGAGGGTGCCACTGCTCCTGAGGGGCTGCTGCACCAGCTGAGGGTGCAACAGAGAGGGTCCCTGCTGTCTTGGCATTGTCTTAGGATCAGTGGCTGGAGGTGTGGCGGGGGGCCAGTGCCCAGGGCCGGCTGTTGGATAGAGGGCGCCTGCTCACTGAAGGAGTGAGCAGAGGCTGAGAAGATTATTGCTGCCAGGTCCTGCCTGAGCACCATCTGGGCCTCTGGAGATGTCTAGTTGAGGCTTTGCTGTGGGCTGTGAGCCTGGCTACCATGCCCTCACGCTGGTGCCTCTCCTAGGGCTGTCGGAGCGTGGAGGAGTTCCAGTGTCTGAACAGGATTGAGGAAGGCACCTACGGGGTGGTGTACAGAGCAAAGGACAAGAAGACAGGTGGGATGCAGCCCAGGGTGGTCCCCCACAGGGAAGAGGGTGTGGGGCATGGACCAGGTGGCCCAGAGTGCCAGCCAGCACCACAGGCCCCTGGCTGTGTACAGGGCCCTGTCACCTTCAGTGTCAAAGTCACTGGGCATAGTTCCTTCTGATCCCAGGGGTCACCCCTCCCCTGGTGCTGGCCCTCACGGGGTCTCACCTGGCTGGTGCACACCTGAGCAACTGGCTCTTGGCACCCACAGAAGTCAGCCTGACCAAGAAGCCCTGTGCTGCTTGTGAGTATGGAGTCCACCAGGCCAGGCCTGGAGTGAGCACCTGAGCAGTTGTGTGCCTGGGGGCCAGGGCCTCAGAGCTGGAGGCGGTCCAGGCTCTGAGCCCCCAGTGAGGCCAGTTGGCCACGTCCTGTGATCCCAGGAGACAGCCATAAATGGGAGCATGTGGGTAGAAGAAGGTCTCCTCAGTGTCCGTCTTCCGGTGACTTTCTTTTTAGATGAAATTGTGGCTCTGAAGCGACTAAAGATGGAGAAGGAGAAAGAGGGCTTCCCAATCACGTCACTGAGGGAGATCAACACCATCCTCAAGGCGCAACACCCCAATATCGTCACCGTCAGGGTGAGGCCCATGCACCTCTGCCCACAGGGCCCCCAGTGCTGCGTCCCTGGAGGCCATCACACTTGGGGGGTCCTTGCTGTGTCACCGGGTGTCTGGCCCTGGGATCTCATGTCTCTTGGGAGCGCTAGTGGCGGCAGGGCTGGCTGGGGCCCTGACCCCTCGGACCTGCTATTGTTTCTTAGGAAATTGTCGTGGGCAGCAACATGGACAAGATCTACATCGTCATGAACTATGTAGAGCACGACCTCAAGAGCCTCATGGAGACCATGAAGCAGCCTTTCTTGCCAGGTGGGTCCCAGTCAGTCCCATGGGGTGGCCCTGGACCCACATCTCCTGAGGGATGTCCCACCCTCACACTGTGGGGGTGGGGGTGGGGCTGCTGACTTTGAACTGTGACCCTATCCCACTGGGTGCGCATATGCTGGACCAGCCCTGTGCTGCCCGTTGCCACAGGGGAGGTGAAGACGCTGATGATCCAGCTGCTGCGCGGAGTGAAGCACCTGCACGACAACTGGATCTTGCATCGGGACCTCAAGACGTCCAACCTGCTGCTGAGCCACGCGGGCATCCTCAAGGTGAGCCCTGCTGGGCGGTTGGGGGCAGGACAGCTCCCAGCCTCAAGCCATCTGCAGCCCACCCTCTCCCCTTGTAGGTGGGGGACTTCGGGCTGGCACGGGAGTACGGGTCCCCTCTGAAGGCCTACACCCCAGTGGTCGTGACCCTGTGGTACCGAGCCCCCGAGCTTTTGCTGGGAGCCAAGGTGAGTGTGGGTGTTCCAAAGTCCCCGGGGCATGCCGGCCCTCAGCCCCCTGAGCACTCCCTGACTCCTCCCTGACCCCTAGGAGTACTCCACGGCCGTGGACATGTGGTCGGTGGGCTGCATCTTTGGGGAGCTGCTGACTCAGAAGCCGCTATTCCCTGGGAAGTCAGAAATTGATCAGATCAACAAAGTGTTCAAGGTTGGTGCCGCTGGGGGCAAGTGCAGGTGCCCAGGCTGGGCCACCCTTCCCTGCACGACCTGAGTGTCTTGAGACTCTCCCTCTTGTAGGACCTGGGCACCCCCAGTGAGAAAATCTGGCCTGGCTACAATGACCTCCCAGCTGTCAAGAAGATGACCTTCACCGAGTACCCCTATAACAACCTCCGCAAGCGCTTTGGGGCTCTGCTCTCAGACCAGGGCTTCGACCTCATGAACAAGTGCGTCCTGCCCTGCACCCCACCCCTGCCCACCTTGGCCCTGCCCCCAGGCTGCCCCTTTGGTGGCACATAACCTTTTTCTCCCAGGTTTCTCACATATTTCCCTGGGCGGAGAGTCAACGCAGAAGACGGCCTCAAGCATGAGTATTTCCGCGAGACCCCCCTCCCCATTGACCCCTCCATGTTCCCCACGTGGCCGGCCAAGAGTGAACAGCAGAGGGTGAAGCGAGGCACCAGCCCGCGACCTCCAGAGGGAGGCCTGGGCTACAGCCAGCTGGTAAGGGGTGGGCAGGAGCTGGGGAGAGTCCCCGAGGCAGGGCTGGCCTGGCCTGGGCCCTACATGCCACTGTGTCCACAGGGCGACGATGACCTGAAGGAGACCGGCTTCCACCTCACCACCACAAACCAGGGGGCCTCGGCTGCAGGCCCAGGCTTCAGCCTCAAGTTCTGAGGTTCCCAGCCAACCTGGACCCACCCTGGGGAGCACTGACCACGCAGGCGTTGGAGGCGGTGTCTGGGTCCAGACTGTGGACCAGGGTGCCACTGCCATAGGGCTGCCACGGGTACAACCTCAAGTCTTGGACTGCTGGCCTCATGGAGTTTTCCATGTTTTCTTTTTATTTTCTCTTGGCTTGTAAATTTGTAGAATTAAATCACATTTTCCTTGTTGTGGGAGGAAAGGCTGTACTTTTTCATATGACTTGGACTTGCCCTGTGAGGGGAGAATGGGCATTCGTACCCCCATATACTTACTTGGCCACAGGAGGGCCATGCTGGGTGGTCACCGCTGGTACTGGGACCAGAGCTGTGGAGATTTTTGTAGTTTTAAATCTTCAGGCTGCTGCTGGGGCACCTTCCTTCTCCTCAACGCAGGGCCCCCAGAACCAGGCATGTGAACTCTCAGCCACAGTGGGTTTTTGTACAAGGTTGTTACTGTGTTTTAAGATGTAGTAAAATATTCTTGGAGGAAAGGTCTGGTATATCCTTCTTTGAGCGGCTAGTCCTATGCTGGATCCTGAGCTAGTGCTCCCTGGGGGTGCGGGGAGCCTGGGCCCCCACACTCTTGATAGGAGGGGGGATAAAGGGTGGCCTCCAACCCCACTTGGGCCCATCTCTTCCTGACTTGGAAGACCTCCAGCTACTAGTCTGGCTGGACAGGCTGTCTGGGGCCCCCACCTCCTCCAAACTAGTTCCTTTTGCTGGTGCTCCCCAGTTCACCCAACTCTTGCACCCACGGGGGCCCTGCCTCCCCAGCACTGAGCAAATGCCAGATCTGGCTCCAGTGGTCAGCAGGCTCCCCACCCGCTGGGCGCAAGAGCAGCCGCCCACCTTCCCAAGAAAGGGCAAGGAGACTTGAGAGACAAAGTACTTTATCAGCGGCCTCAGCCCCGAGGGCGGCGCTCAACTCCGCACGCGGATGCGCCAGGAGTAGGTGCTGAGCACGCGCTGCCGCCGGCGCACCACACACGTGTATGTGCCCTCGTTGATGGCGTTGGCGATGATGCTCAGGTGCGCTTCGCCCAGGGCCAGATAGCCAGGGTAGGAGAACTCTAGCGGTTCCTGGTCCTTGTACCAGCTGCGGAGAGGGCGGAGGGCTGGGCAAGGAGGGTCCTGCCCTCCCCTCTTCGTCCCCCGCCCCAAGTCGGGCTCTGGGGTTGGGTCACTCACTATACTTTGCCTTTCTTGTGGAGGATCTTCTGACCGCAACGGAAGGTCACATTCCTGCCCTCGGGCACCAGCTTGGTTTTGGTCCTGGGGGGCGGCGGGGTGGCGGCCACCGTGGGGAAGGGGAACTCTGCTCGGGGTGGGGGAGCCAGATCAGCGCCGGGCGCCTCTGCCCACCCAGGCCAGGGAGACACCCGACCTCACCATAGCAGAAGTCGCAGCTACTGGGGCACAGCCTCTTCATGAGTCGCCGGCGGGCGTCGCAGAAACCTCTCCGCGCCCAGGACGCGCACACAAACAGCCGGTCCAGGCAGCCTGCAAAGGCAGACTGACCTCAGGACTTGCCCGCCCCCACCCGCCTCCCGCAGCCCACCGCCGGCCCGGCACTCACCATAGAGCCGGTGAAGCCCCCACAGCTCGTCCTGCGACAGTGCCTTCCAGCCGCGCAGCGTGGCGTTGAGGTGCATGAGCGCCCGGCCGTGCTGGGAGTGCATCAGGCCCAGCGCGTGGCCGATCTCATGGGCCGCCACGTGCACCAGGTCGGTGAGCCACACGCCTGCGGGCCCGGCCGGTCAGCGCCCGGTACCCGGCCCAGCACCCACCCCCACCCCACTTCCTTGCTCCCCGCCGCAGCCATGGAAGGGAGCCTCCCCGCCGCAGCCATGGAAGATAAGAATGTTCCAGGCCGGCTAGGCGGTGAGCTGGCCCCCAGGAATGCGGCTCCGGCTCCGGCTCCAGCGGTGTGGGGGTGGGGGGGCTTCAAGACTCCCTGAACCCAGGCCTACGGCCTCCAACCAGCCTCCCCTCCCCGCCAACTTGACCCCAAATCCCCTACACGACTCCTTAAAGATCCCCGCTGTTCCCACCGTGGTGGAGGGGCCCCATGGGAGGCCAGGACCGCGTCACCTTTCTTCCAGCTGTAGCGCGTGGGGCCCAGGACCCAGTACTCGCTGTCGTCAAAGTGGATGCCACCGTGTGGGGGAAAGAAGGCGTGGGCCAGCTCGCCCGTGGGGCCGTCGAAGCAGTGGTGCAGTGGGGAGACCAGGCAGTCCGTGTGGTTGACGGGGTAGAAGCCTGGGGGAGCACGGGCCTGAGAGAGGGCCTCTGGGTGGGGCGGGGGCAGGGGCACGGCGCCCACCTATGCGGAGATCGCTGGGCTGCTCGGGGGCCACCTCGCGGAAGCTGAAGGGGGACACGTCACTCCACATGCGGAAGGCGGCGGCCAGACCCCGCCGAGTCTCGCTGGGGCTGAGCAGGTTCCTCGGGAAGGAGAGGATCCTGGGGTAGGAGTCACGGTCAGGGGTGGCGGCCAGGAGGCACCGTGCTCGCACCCCCCACCTTCCAGGACCAGGGCCGCACTTGTACGTAAGGTTGAAGTGTTCCCAACGCAGCCTGGCCGGGGTCAGCGTGTAACGGCGTTTGCGAGGCGCCGGAGGTTGCGGCGGACCGAGGTTCCCGGAGGCCAGGACGCCTGAAGTCTGGGGCGCAGCGTCTCCCTTGAAGGGAAGCAAGTGCTCCTTGGGGAGGCGGTAGGGACTGTCCCCAAGCCCCAGGTCACGAGGAAAAGGGCCTGGAAATGGGGCGCGCTCCAGGGAGCACTGATGGCCCCTCTTTCTGCCTTTCGGCTGTTTCTGGTTTTCTACCCCGAGCCGGATTTACTTAACAGAAAGAAAAAGTTACTAAAAACAAGCCCGGTCGGAGTGGGCGGAGCTGGAGGCAGATTTGCCCCCCACCGGCCCCTCCCCCCGCATCCGCGGACACGCGGACTCACGCCCGGATCGCGGAGCCGGGGCCGGACCCACCCCGTTCGCGCGCCTTCTCTCACCTGCGCTGCTCTCGCCCCGGCCCCGTTCGCTGGGGTCCCTGGCCAGGCCAACAGCACGAGCGCGGGGAAGAGGCACAGCGCGCCCAGCACCGCTCCAAGCCAGCGGGCCCGGTCGCCGGCCCCCGACGCCGCCGAGGGGACGCAGGCCCCGCGGCCCATGGCGCCTGCGGACTCGCTGTCGGGGCTGGGGCGGCGGGGTGGCGCGGCAGCGGCTCGGATTACAGCCCCGGGGGGAGGGCGTGCGGCCGCCCCTGAAGAGAACCAGCTGGCTGCTCACTGTCGGGAGCACCCCCGCCACCTCCAGCGTGGGGCGCAGGGACCTGGGCCTCTGGGTCGGTGGCGGTGGCCTGGGCAGGGCCCGCTGGGCGGGGTCACTTGGCAGTGGGGGGGCGAGGAGGGCCCCGGACGCCAGAGAAGGGACAGACGCCAGGGACTCAGGCTTAGGCGGGAGTGTCAGCTGGGGTCCCTAAACTCGCTGGAAGTTGAATGACTTGGCAGCTTTTCTCCCAAACGGAGTCCCCCCAAGCCCCGCGACACTGCATGAGACCCGGCAGTGGAACCTCCAACCTGGTCAGCTGAGGACACGTCCCCCGCAGGCGCTGGCGACAGAGACCCCGCAAGAGGGGAGGGACGCGACGGGAGGGGACGTGGCAAGTGAGTACCAGGCTGAGGAAGAGGGACGGGGCCTGCGGAGCGAGGTTTGTGTGCCAGGAGGGAGAGGGACCTGCCGGGGCCAGCGGGAGGACCTAGCGGGCAACAGGAAAAGCGCACAAGGTGCGGGGGTGGGGGCCATAGGGAACCAGGAATCAGCACTAGGCGCTCCCTGCGGCGCTCAAGCAGGACCGAAATCTGGATAGTTCTGGGTAGGGGCTGGGGGCCGGGTGTCCCGAGAGCAGAAGACTCGACGGGACGGCTTTCAGGCTGCGCCTGGCTGAGGAGCCTCAGCCGAGCTAGGCTGGGGGGAGGCGAGGGCGCCTCTGGGCTGGGGGAACCAGGATCCAGGGCCGGGCGGGAGGCCCGCCGGGGCGGAGCGGACTGCGGGAGGGGAGACGGGATGGGGGCTGGGGGAATTGCTCCGAGTGGAGAGGCGCTCAGCCAGAGGAGGCCGGGGGTGCGGGCCCTCCCCATTCTCCATCCAGGCTTTGAGCCCAGAGTGACAGTGGCGCGCTGGGCCAGCATGGTCAGCGCCAAGTGGCTGGCGGGCAGCCTTGAGGCTCCAGGGGAGCATTTTGGTGGTTCTTGGAAAGCGCCCGGCCTTTGGGTCCAGACGAGGGCAGTCCCCCTTCCCCCCGTTCATGACTAAGTTCGAGCCAACACACCGAGCCTCTCTGTCCTGTGTCCTACCCTCTCCCCAAATCCGTACTCCGCGTCCCACGCTCAGCGGTCCTGGGACCCTGCCGGGGCTCCTGGCTTGAAACCGGAGGCCTCGCCCAACTCCCCACTTAGCCAGGACCGCACAGCCTGCTGCGAAACCGCGTCCTGCTTTAGCCAAAATGCGTCTCTGTAGCCCACCCCAAGGAGCCAGGAGGTGGCTACTGCTGGGGTTTCGGTCCACTCAGTAGCCCTGGACGACACCACAAGCCCGGGGCCCGGTTCTTTCTGGCCAGGGTGCGGGCAGCACTCTGGACCCGTGAGTCCCGGGAAGAAGGGCAGAATATGGATCGGGAAGAGGCCCTGCAAGGCCTCTGGCCAAAGCGCAGAACCCAGTGCTGGGCCAACAGTGTAAGGGGTGCAGTCGGAACGGTCCCCGGTGGCGAACCTGCACGGCCCCGCCCCAGGCAGGCAACCAGGCACAAAGTCCAGCAATCTTTTTATAAAACACAGAGAAAAGGCTCGCGAGGGCGGCCGCGGGGCATGGCCCCGGAAAGAGGCGTTGTGGGGGAGAGGGGGGGGCGCCGGCTACACGAAGATTTGGATGCGGTCGCGGATGGGCTGGCGGCAGATGGGGCAGGCGCTAAGCGCCGCGCCACAGGGTGCGCACGCGCCGTGGCCGCACTGGAACACGAGGCGGATGTGGCTGTCGATGCAAATCGGGCAGGTGATGCGCTCCTCCATCTGCCGGTAGCGGCTCTGCAGCTCCTCCACCAACTGCCGCGGTGGGCCGGGAGCGGGGGCCGCGCTGACCACCTCCGTGCCGTCTGCGGAAGAGGTCCGGGTCAGGGGCGGGGGCTCGGGGCTGAGGTCTTGCCAGAGAACCGCGAACAGAGATGTGAGCCACGACAAGGGGCGGGGCGGTGGACAGCGGGCGGGGCCGCGGGCGGGTGCAGCGGCCCACACCTGGGGGCAGTGGGGCGGGGCGGGCGCCGGGCCCCACCTGGGCGCAGCTTCTTGCTGATGACCACCTGGCACCTGATGCATTTCTTCATCCTGCGCGCGCACTCTGCGGGGGGAGGGCACGGTTGAGAGAGGGGCCGTCCAGCCCGGCTGCCGCGCCCCCTCCCCACCCCACACTCACCCTCGCACACTGTGCGATGCTGGCAGGGCGAGAACAGCACCAGCAGCGCCAGCTCCGAGCACACTAGGCACTCAGCGGCCTCGGGCCCCGTCGGCGCGGCCACATGCAGGTTGGTCACAGTGTTCGGAGCACTGAGCACCAGCCTTGGGCCCTGGGCCGAGCCCCCGCTGCCACCGCCGCAAGCTTGCCGCTCCCTGTGTGGGGACAGGGGTCTTGAAAGGGCCCGGAGTTTCGGGCCCACCCCCAGCCCCGCCTGCTCACCGGAAGCGCTGAGCACAGCCCTGTAGGGCTTTGAGCATGCGACCCTCGGCAGCCAGGTCCAAGGGGCTCCGGCCACGGTGGTTGGCGTAGCTCAGGTCGGCGCCCTCCAGCGCTAAGAAGTAGGCGATCGCCGCGCCCGCTGTCAGCTCTGCGCTGCCTGGAAGGCCCGAGGCCTGTAGCTGAATGGCAGGACAGACGCTGTCACGTGAAGGCGAGCGCCTGGGAACGCTGGTCTGAAGGGAGCCTCGGCTGCTATCTGGCTGCAGAGGCCTGAGCACCTGCCCCCTGAGGCCCCTGGAGCCGGAGGCAAAGGGCCCCTCTAGGCAGCTGGTGGCATGAAGACCATGTTCTGACACCACTCAGCCTATAGAAGGGCCCAGCCCCACTAGACCCCTCTCCCTCTCCCCAGATGGTCAGAATCTCAGGAACACTGGGCCGGCAGTGGTGACCAGGGTTGCAGAACCACTGTGGCCCAGACTGCCCACCCTACAAGGCCTGGTCCAGCCATCCTGAGGGCAGAGAGGGCAAAGGAGCCTGTGGCCCAGTTATGTGGCCCCCTCCCCAGCACCCAGAGTCATGTTTCCTCACCCTGGACAGCAACTGCAGGGGACCCAGGTCCCCTGCACCCCCATCAGCTACCAGAGGCAGCAGCTGGTGGCGCTGCAGGGCCACGTGCAGAGCCGTGTCCCCCTCCTCGTCCTCGGCGTTGACACTGCAGCCGGCGTCCACCAGCAGTGGCACCAGCCCCACGTGGGCCTGCTGCACAGCCAGGTGCAGTGGGGACTGCAGCTTACGGTTGCGAGCATTCACATCACAGTGGCCCTGGGGAGGGGTGGGCACGGGCTCAACCCAGGGACCCTGGGGGGCCCTGACACCCCAGTCCGCGGCCCAGGGGACTCTGTCCACACCTCCTGGATGAGAACCTGGGCCACCTCCCCGTGGTTGTTGAAGGCGGCCAGATGCAGTGCCGTGAACCCATCCTCCTTCTTGGCGTCCACCAGCTGCCGGGCCCGTGCCAGAATCCTCCTGACAGCTCTGTGAGAGCAGGGAGATGCCTCTGGGGTCAGGGGCAACCAAGGGTGGCCCAGTGGCACAGCAGGAGCTGTGTGTCACCCCAAACTCACAGTGTGTGGCCTTTGAGGGATGCATGGTGCAGCAGGGTGAAGCCCTGGCTGTTGGTGGCAGTGACGTCGATGCCTGGCACCTCGGTGAGGACCTCCACAATGCCGCTGGCACCAGTGCCCGCCGAGATGGCGCAGTGCAGGGGTGTGTCAGCATGCGCATCCTGCCAGTGGTAGGCCAGTGATCACTTGGCAAGGAGGTCTCAGCCACAACCTCCTTGACCCCAGGGCCAGAGCCAGGGGACCCAGCACTCACAGGCAGGTTGACGTCACAGCCACGCTCACAGAGAACCTTCACCACCTCCAGGAAGCCCCTCTGCACGGCCACATGCAGTGCTGAGCTCCGAGTGCTGTTGAGAGCATTGGCTCCACAACCCGAACTCAAGAGCACCCGGGCAGCCTCAGGCTGGTTCCTGGCAGGAGAGGAAGCAGGAGGGGCGATGTGCCCGCCGGCTGGACCTGCAGGCCCAGCCCCCTCGCACTCTGGCCGGGCCTCACCCTAGGGCGGCGTAGTGCAGTGCTGTGTTGCCCTCATCATCTGGCAGGTCAACGCCCGCCTGAGCCTGCAGCAGCAGCCGCACCAGCTCCACCTGGCCTAGGTAGGCAGCCATCTGCAGGGCAGTCCTGCCCTGATTCTTGGTGTCCACCTGCCAGGAAAGGCAGACGGTCAGTCCCTGACCCTCAGCCCCCTCGCCGGGGCTGCCTGGGCCGGGAGGCAGGTCTTGGGCTCGCCTGTTCCGGGTGCCGCCGCAGCAGGTCGAGAGCCCGGGCCACGTTGCCCAGAGCCACCTCCACCACCAGCCTCCCTGGGTGCTCCAGGTCACTCTTCTGGGCTCGAAGCTTGTCCAGGACAACACTCAGGGAACCTGGGGAGGGTGGGGTTGAGGGTCATTGGTGGTCAGGGCAGCCCTGGCCCAACCAGCTGCTCACTGGATGCCCTCACTTTTGTTCTCCCGGGCTCGGCCAGCTACATCCAGGTTGGCATCTTCCTCAGGCCGGTAGGCCACCAGGCAGGAGGGGCTGAAGGTCCACAGCTTCCCACTGACCAGCACACCCACGTTCCCGTCTCCAAAAACCTTCAGCACTCTCCCAATGCGGCCCAGAGCCTGAATGAGGAGAAGGTGGGGTCACAGGCATGCCTCCCAGGGGTTAGTGTGATGGGCATGGAGGTAGGGGTGGGGGACTCACAGGGGCCATGTCATCGGTCCACTCCCCATGGCCAGCCTGCAGCCGCTTCACCGTGTCAAGGTCGTCGATAACCCGCACCACCTCACCCACCAAGCAGGAGCTTTGCTGAGTGACAGAGGAGCACAAGAGAAGCATGTGAGGGGCCCCAGCGGGCATGGTTGCCCAGGGTTGGAGAGCAGGAAGGCCCCCACACTCGTTCAGCTCCACTTCACCAGGACCCCAGCCCCTGCCTGAAAACACAACCAGAGTCTCAACCAATAGGGGTGACAGGTGACCAGGACAGCCCTGCCGGCCCAGCCTCAGAGCTACAGGGGTGACGGCCAGAGTCAGCTCAGGGGTGTTCAGGCTGGGGCAAGCCTGACCACGGGCTGATGAGGGGCGGGCAGTACGGCCAAGACCAGCCCAGCCCAGCTTGGAGGAAGGGCACCAGGACGACTGGGGGCAGAGCCTGAACATGGCGGGGCCAGGGGCTGCTCCTCCTGCACCCCAAACCTTCCCTGGCAACTTTCTCCACACCTGTGCCCTCACCTGCACACACAGAACTTACTGTATAAACCACCTGTCCTGTGACCCCGCCACAGCCCCTCCTTGAAAGGCCCACATGCCCCAGGTGTCCCCAACTCGAGCTGAGTGCAGGCTCCACATTCTGTCCAGGGGGCGTCACCGGATGCTCTGCCACCTGCCCTCCACCTCCTCCCTCCTGCTTCTGAGAAATACTGCTTCTCAAACAGCTTTCACCATGCCCCACCACTCTGATCCAGGGTCCACCCCTGTCCTAAGGGGCCTTCCCACACTTCAGGCGGCACCCACAGGAGCATTCTAGGAACGCTGCCCAACCATGCCACCTGCAGCCTGCGAGGCTCCCCTGGCCCGGACACACAGTGGGGCCTGGTCTGCCTCCACTTCCAACAACGCCCAGGGCCTCCCCTTCACATCTAGGTCCCTCTCCCTGGACTGAATCCCCTTCAGACCCACCAGGCCCTGACCTCGTTCTTCAGGGCCAGAGGAAGGCACTCCCAGGGCTGAGCGGGTACATGAAAGGGGGTGCAGAAGTAAGCAGAAGGGGCTCAGCTAAGCCCCCCCATGCACCTTGGTGAGAGCCCCAGGGTGGAAGGTCCAGCGGGTCTCGTGGCTGAACTGCACACGCACGTCCCCACGGTCTGTGATGCGGTGCACGGTGCCCGTCTCTCCGATAAACTGTGGCGGGTCATGGAGGCAGTGGCCAGGTGGCGCGGGAGGGCGGGGGCCAGAGGACATGTGGAGGGTGGGCACGGGAACTCACCAGGTGGGGCATCTCACCTTGGCCATCCGGGGGTTCCACCCGCCGTGGCCCTCCTGCATCTCCCTCAGCACGTCCGTGTCCAACAGACACTTGACCTTGTCCCCACGCTGGAAGGGCTGGCCATCAGCACTGACCCTGCGCTGCAGCTCGGCCGGCTTGCCTGCAGGTGGGGGGTGCAGCAGGCCTGGCTCAGGCGGTTCCTTCTGCCTGCACCACTCACCTCAGTGACTCCAGAGACCACCCTCAGGCCCAGGGCAGGACAGAGGGCAAAGTGGGGGGCGGCAGGGCATGTGGACGGCCTGCTCATACCAAGCCTTGGGAGGTGCTCCCTGTAGTAGAAGCCGCCAGCTGCCTCGCCCACACACTTGAGGTCCACCTTGCCCTTGTGGCCCACACGGTACACATTGGTGGTGCCATCAGCCCATGTCACACTGGCCACGCTCCGACCTGTCTCCACGTCCCAGCCACGGATGTCCACTACTCGGCCTGGCTTCCCTTCTCCTCCTGAGAGACAGTGGCCCCACCAGCAGGGTAACCCCACACCACGAGGATGAGCCACAGCTGGCAGCAACCGCCCCCCACCTTCCCACCACCCCGACTCAACATCCTGTGAAACCCCCACCTCCCTGCCGTCTCACTCCTGTCTCTTATACACATCTCCTCCACAATGCCGCGGGCACTGNAACCCCACACCACGAGGATGAGCCACAGCTGGCAGCAACCGCCCCCCACCTTCCCACCACCCCGACTCAACATCCTGTGAAACCCCCACCTCCCTGCCGTCTCACTCACCATCCTATGAGCCCCCCACTTTCCCCCCGGCCCCCACTCACCATCCTGTGAGCCCCACTCCCAGTCGGGGCCCCGAACCACCTTCGCCCCCTGGAAGATGCCCCTTAACGGGATCCTTGGGAGGCCCTGGCGGGGACTCAGCATGACCCTACGGGAAACAGAGTAGGTCCCAGGTCATGAACGGCAGTGGTGCCAGGAGCAGGCCCTATGCTCTGCCATCCCTGCTCCCCATTCCCGCCCCCAGGGTCTCTTCCCCTGGAACTGCAGGCCCCCCAGGCCAGTGCCCTTCACAATGGACCTTGAGTGGGGCTGCTGACTGGTTCCCTCCAGGGGCCTTTCATGACACCAGGTTGGACAGGTGCTCCAGGCCCACCCTCACCGCATTGTTCCTGTGCGTGGTCACACCATATCTGCCACTCCTGGAGAGCTAGGTATCCTGTCAGAGCTATGCCCAGAGTTCAGCACCTGGCCTGGCCTGGCCTGGGGAGGGTTCAGCATGTGGGAAACACGGGCGTGAGGAAGGCAGGCCTGGCCAGAGGTGTCGGATGGCTGCTCCCAGCTCCCTCGCTAGCCAGCACATCTTTCCCCTCCACGGGTGGGGGTGTCGAGGAGGCGAAGGAGACAGTGCGGGTGGCAGGGGTGCGGCTCTGGGCACCCATCCGCCCTAGCATGGGCCCTCCTGACCGCAGCAGATGCAAGCAGCACACCCTACGCAGGCCACTCTCAGAGCCCCGGTCAGGCAGCACTGAGGGGCCAGGGAGAGCCTGGCAAGAGGAGGGGACAGGGTGAGAGCAGGCCCCATCCGCAGCACCGACCTCCGTGGACCTGCTAGGTGGACACAGTCGCCTTCTGTAGAGGGTGAGGGCTGGTGTCAATACCCAGGCCCCTGGGGTGATCGTCACCCTGGTCACTCCTCCATGAAATGGCTCAGGACAGACTTGACCTGCAGCAGAGCAGTCAGCAGGAGGCAGCTCCAGCTCTCCCGGACCAAGGCTCGTCGTGTGTCAGAGGCATTCTCAGGAGGCCCTGGACGCTTGCAGGTGGGGTGGGACACTGGGACGGCTGGGGGTACTCACGGGCGCGAGTGGGCCGTCTCGTAGCGCTCGAAGGCGTGGGCCAGGTCGTGCTTGTTGTGCATGTAGCATTGCGTGCAGAGATCGTAGTCGAAGCAGATACGGCATTTCCAGCGCATGCCCCGCAGCCCGTGTTTCTTGCAGCAGTCGCAGATGATGTTGGGGTGGCGGACACCTGCAGGGCGCAGCGTCAGGAGCACCGCCGGCCCCGCCCCCAGCCCAGCTCCGCCCCAGCCCCGCCCCCAGGCCCGCACCGATTTGAGCGTTGTCATAGAGCAGCAGGTCGTGTGCACCCTGGTAGCCGGCGCGGTAGTTGGTGCGGGTGCCGTGGTCCCACTGCACGACCACCGTGCGGTCGGGGGTCGAAGGGCTTCCGTGGCGGCCGAGCTCCACCACCGTGCCCACGCCGCCCTCGCCGCCATCCTGCTGGCCCCACTTCCAGTCCACGCCGCGTACCACGCGCATGCCCACCTGCACGCCTGCTTGGGGGTCTGGGTCCATGGTGGAGACCTGCAGGGAGAGGGGACCATCGGGCCACATGGAGAAAGCCACACGAGGTCACACCAGAGGACTGCCAGGGAGAGACGGAAACCAGCGTGGGGGAGGGGCAAGCAGGAATGCCCTGGGGCTGGAGGGCAGGTGGGACACCTCTCTGGAAAGGGAGCCTCCCCAGCTCCCCTCCTCCAGCAGCTGTGGGGAGCTGCAGCAGTAGTGTGGGTGCAGTCCTGATGATGGGACTGCAGATCCCCAGGGACCAGGGAATAGGATCTGGTCAGGAGGTCTCCACACCAGCAGATCAGGCTCTGGGTGGCTGGAATGGGGTTGGGGGGGGCAAGGGGGGTCCACTAGGACTGCAGACATCAACACGAAAGGTAAGACAAAACTTTCCGAAGAAACACTGGCAGGCACTTAAGACTGGAGAGGCACAAAGACAGTGTACCCAGAGTGAGGAAAGAGCCTGCTGACCTCATGCACAAAGCAGACTATCTGACAGGAAACAGGAAAACCCTGGGACAGGTGCCTCCAGCACCTAGCACACGGGGCCTGATGCGACCCAGAGCCCGGTGAGCGGTGCTGCACCATCACTCGGGCCTCACTGCCGGGCCTTCTTCTGAGAAGTGTGGCCTGGCTACCCCAAGCAGGCCCTGACGGAGGTGGCACTACTCACAGCAGTGCCCACCTTGCAGGCTCAAGGATGAACCAGGTCCTGACAAGATTTACTTTCAAGGGAGCACGACCCACCACACTATACAGCAGAGCTCACAAACGGACGCTGAAGGAGAGAAGCCGTGCACCTGACCCCACCGACAGGAAACTCACGAGCAGAACAAGCCAAGCCAGGGCGCCGGAGGCAGGGAGACCGTGGCTGAGACAGTCACGGGGGCTCGGAGCCAAGGACATACTATTTCCTCATCTGGGTGCCAGTTACATGTGTGTTCACTTTGCAAAGCTGGATCACTCATGACCTGTGCCTCCTGGAATATGTGATTCCTCAATAAAATTGGTTTAACATCAATGGATTTGAACAACCCCCAAGAGTTTAAAGCAACAGGACCTGAAGTGGGAGGGGACTCGGGGCCTCCCAAGACAGTAATGAAGAGGGAGGGGTGTCGGGGCCCCAGGACAGTAAGGGAGCAGTCACCCCTCCATCTCTGGAGACTGCCTCCCCAGCATAAGGGCCCCAAGGCCGGGGAAGATGCAGGCCTGGATCCCTGAACGAAACTCAACTGCACTTCCTGTGGCTCCTGGAAGGCCAGAGGAGGCCCGGAGGCCTGCTGGGGTATAGCTGCTCCCTCTAGTGCCCAGTGGCCCAGAGCAGCCATAGCCCGCCAGGCCACCCCAAGGCTCGGCCAGCAACAGGGAAGGAGACCCACACGTCACCCCTGCACCTGGACCACCCCCTCCAACCCCAGCCCAACAATCAGCATCCCAGGCCTGAGCCCACAGGTCACCTGATGACCACCCTCTGTCCAGTCTCACCTGCAGGCCAGTGCCTGGCACAGGGTATGCAGGGGAGGGGCACTGCCTACAGCGCAAGGCTCCTGGGCCACACCCAGCCTAGAGTCCAAGTGAATGACCTTCAGATTCTCAGTGGTATGAACTGCTCAGCCAGCTCAGCCTTCTGCGAGTCCTCCCCTACCCTTACAGGTGCCTGTGCCTACTGCCTCCTCACCCCGCCCAGGACCACCAGGGCTTCCAGATACAGGTGGACCATCTGAAATGACAAGGCTTTCAAACCCGATGTCCAGCCTCAGCAAAACACCCTGCTGCTCCTTCACCTGGACGGCTGCCCCACAGGGGCTGTACGGCCTCCGGCTCCCGCTGCCCCCCAGCCACCCTCCCCCTGGCCTCTGGACCCACTGAAGAGGGGGCGCCAGGGCTTTGTCCTGCTAGCCACAGCGAGAAGCCCACATGGGAATGCCTGTGGCTCTTCGGTGCCAGTGAGCCCCAGACAAGGGCAGGGCCTGTGGGCTGCCGCCTCGTCAGAGGGCTGTTCCCGTGTGGCCTCTGCCTCCTGCCTGGCGTCTGTCAGCAGCTGCCACTCATGTGCAAGCAGGCAGGGCAGCGCAGCCTGAATCAGTGGCCCAGTGGCAGAGAGGAGGTGCTGCCCTTCAGGGCACAGGCCCGCCTTCCGCTGGGAGCCTCCAGGATTGCCATGGCTCCTGAGCAGTGCTGAGCTTCCCCCTAATCTTCCCACGCACTCCTGCTGAGCTAGTCAGCCAGGCAACCACATACCCAAACAAGTGTGGGCAGATAGGCAGCAAGAGTGCCTGCTCGCAGGGGACGTGCCACCTGCAAGGCCCAGAAACTGGCCCTGGATTGAGATAAAGGGGCAGGAAAGGACGCTCTCCCAAGAGTCAGCACCAGTTATTCTGTAGCCTGTGAGCCCAGCCTCTCAGCCCACCTGGCCGGCCACTGCACCAACCCTTCCTGTAGGCCTACAGATCCACTGGCCATGGACTGCAGACTGTCTCCAACAAGACAGGGTGACTGGACATCTTAAGTAGGAGAGCAGGTGCGCCCAGTGCCTGGCTCTGCCCTCAGGGGGATGGGCAGAGAATGGTCAGGAGTGGAAGGTGCCCAGCAAGGTCTGTGGGAAAAGAGGACCAAGTCTCAGCCAGCAGTGGCTCCACTAGGTCACCAGCAAAGTCCAGCCTGTCACAAGAAGTGCCTCTGACCAGCACCTGTCGTGTGCACATCCCTGTTTATAGCACACCCAGACAGTTCTCCAGTCCTGGCCAGCAACCTGCCACGCTCCCTAAGTATGTGCCCCTCGGAGCCCATTAGCCCACGGGGGACAGAGCTGAAGGGACACACTGAGCCTCGGGCTTCCTCCTGCTCAGACCAGTGCCCCTGAAGGAGGACAGTGGACAGAGAAAAGCAGTCCTCCCCTCCACACTCCACCCTGGGTGCCCAGGTGGGTCTTGTGCCTCAGCACCTCCATCCAGCCTGGCATCACCCCAGCTGGGTCCGAGCAGGGGCCCCCAACAATGCCCCCCTGGGTCCCAGACCTCAATGCTCAGGCACAGCATTGTAGGACCCCCGTGAAGCAGCCAAGAGGCTCTCCAGGCCTCTCTGCTATTCTGCCACTGCCTCCCTGCCTGGTCTTTGTCACTGTTGCCACCAGGACCCAGGAGATGGCCATTCGTGCTCCATGTGACCCCCAGGTCCCCAGCCCTCCCACTATCAGGGCTCACTATCTCACCTCAGAACGTCTCCCAGGGTGTGAAGGGAGGGGATGGCAAGTGGGGAATGGACCAGGGTCAGGGGAAGGGAGAGGATAAGGAGGAAGGGAACTCTTGTTTCAGTGAGAAATTCACCCAGAGAGCTCTTCCTTTTCCTCCTTTTGACAGAACTCAGAGTGTACAACCCAGGCATCTGGCGGCATCAGAACCCCCAAAGGGTGTCGCTGCAAAGGTTTATGGTGACCCTGAGGGTTTCCAAGTGGTGCGATGGTAAAGAATCCTCCTGCCAATGCAGGAGACACAGGAGATGGGGGTTCTATCCCTCAGTGGAGAAGGTCCCCTGGAGTAGGAAATGGCAACCCACTCCAGTATTCTTGCCTGGAAAACTTCATGGACAGAGGTGCCTGACGACCAGCAGTTCATGGGGTCACCAAGAATCGGACACGGCCAAGCGCAAACAAACACAGAGGCACTCAGGGCATGAGCAACTGGCACTTACCTTAGTGTATACACCAGCCTCTTGTCAGCATCCCAAATGCTTAGCTGCTGTTTCTCGGGTCACAAGTTTGCTCAGCCACCAAGATTTCCTGTTGGAGATTGGAATCCATGGCTGACACAGAGCACAGCAAACCAAACAGGTAGAAAGTCAGCAGGTCTGGGGAAAAATGGGTTTTAAAAGGCAGTCTTACACTTTTAGCATTTACCATCTCAACCAAATGGGTGGACACCTGGGTCTGCTCTATTGGTTTACTAGTTTCTCTCTGGAAGGCAGAAGTATTTCTAAAGCACACGTTTAGACAGTATAGAAATAAAGTATTTGCACTATTTTGATTATTTTATGAAAAAAAACTTTAAAAAGCTGCAAAGAGTAAATCCCATTTAGCTAGGAAGTTGGTAAACTGTCTTTATTGAGAAGAATCAACTTGGGTGCCGACTGCTGGCCACCAGAGGTGGCCACTCCTTTCTGGGCACCTCCGGCTGGTCTAATGACGGTGTTTAAATCCGCACCACATGTGGCACAGTCAACTGGCAAGACTTGGCGAATCACAGGCTCAGGTCATGTGGCAGCTCTGGCTGAGGCCGAGGTGGACATCCTGAGTCGCCAGGGAGTCTGGCCTGTCAGTCACCTGCTGGAAGAAGGCCTAAAGGAAGTAGAAGAAGGCCATCACCCTAATTCTGGTGACTGAAACAGAAGCCCTCAGGCAAGGGCAGTCACCACCCAACCACTGCACAGGGCGTCTTGGATGGGAGCATGACATTCAGATACTTGTTGCACCTGGAGCAACAGGCCAGAGGGAAAGGCGAGAGGAGAGGACCCGCCAGGTACGACCTGGTGTGCCAGTGCTTCCACTGCAATGCTCCCGCAGCCCCTGCCCCGCTGAGGTCCACCAGGAACCTGTCTGGCACCTTTACTTATTTTCTCTATTGGTTCTGAGCTCAGGAGAGAGGCAGGATTATTCACACCCCAACACCCTAGACACATTCAAAAACAAGCAAAACCTCTCTGACGCGGCATCAGACAAAATCTGAGCCCCTCAAGAGCGCTCCTATCTAGCTGTCCAGTCGCCCCCTGCCCGCCTACAAACAGGTGGGCTGCAGCCCTGAAGCCCGGAGACTTGGGGGCTGGCCTTTAACCTTCGGCTCAAGCCCTGAGCCATCCGACCCTGCGGCGGCAGGGGGGATGCCAAGACCCACAATCAGCGCCTCGCTGCTTTGTCTACACGCCCATGCCTCGCTGGTTTGTCTACATGCCCATGCACGGCCCACGCTCACGACACCAGAGCTGCCCCAAGGGCCTGCCTCCTACCCTGCAGGGCTCCGAGGGTCTAGGGCCGCCGGGG
>SJYX01015856.1:15834-38226 GCA_006410675.1 Oreotragus oreotragus
GGGACTCCCAAGAGTCTTCTCCAACACCACAGTTCAAAAGCATCAATTCTTCTGTGCTCAGCTTTCTTCACACTCCAACTCTCACATCCATATATGACCGTGGAAAACCCATAGCCTTGACTAGACAGACCTTTGTTGGCAAAGTAATGTCTCTGCTTTTAAATATGCTATCTATATTGGTCATAACTTTCCTTCCAAGGAGTAAGCGTCTTCTAATTTCATGGCTGCAGTCATCATCTGCAGTGTTTTTGGAGCCCCTAAACATAAAGTCTGACACTGTTTCCACTGTTTCCCCATCTATTTGCCATGAAGTGATGGGACCGGATGCCATGATCTTCGTTTTCTGAATGTTGAGCTTTAAGCCAACTTTGTCACTCTCCACTTTCACTTTCATCAAGAGGCTTTTTAGTTCCTCTTCACTTTTTGCCATAATGGTGGTGTCATTTGCATATCTGAGGTTATTGATATTTCTCCTGGCAATCTTGATTCCAGTTTGTGTTTCTTCCATTCCAGCGTTTCTCATGATGTACTCTGCATAGAAGTTAAATAAGCTGGGTGCAATATACAGCCTTGATGTACTCCTTTTCCTTTTTGGAACCAGTCTGTTGTTCCATGTCCAGTTCTAACTGTTGCTTCCTGACCTGCATACACATTTCTCAAGAGGCAGGTCAGGTGGTCTTGTATTCCCATCTCTTTCAGAATTGTCCACAGTTTCTTGTGATCCACACAGTCAAAGGCTTTAGCATAGTGAATAAAGCAGAAATAGATGTTTTTCTGGAACTCTCTTGCTTTTTCCCTGATCCAGCAGATGTTGGGAATTTGATCCCTGGTTCCTCTGCCTTTTCTAAAATCAGCTTGAACATCTGAAAGTGTAATGAGCCAAAAATATAAACCATGTGTTACCTTAAGTTTTCTAATAAAAAGGACCAGGAAGATTGATGGAAGACTCTTGAGATTCCCTTGGATAGTAAGGAGATGACACTAGTCAATCCTAAAGGAAATCAACCCTTGAATACTCATTGGAAGGACTGATGCTAAAGCTGAAGCTCCAATACTTTGGCTACCTGATGTGAAGAGCTAACTCATTGGAAAAGACCCTGATGCTAGGAAATACTGAAGGCAGGAGGACAAGGGGCGACAGAGAATGAGATGGTTGGATGGCGTCATGGACTCAGGCACATGAGTTTGAGCAAACTCCAGGAGTTAGTGAAGGATGGGGAAGCTTGGCATGCTTCAGCCCATTGGGTTGCAAAGAGTCAGACACAACTGAGTGACTGAACAATCATTTTCATAATATATTTTATCTAACTCAATAAATCTGATATTATCATTTCAACTTGTAATCTATACAAAATTATTGAGATATTCTCAATTATTTTTCCATTAAGCCTTTACAGTTGGCCATGTGTTTCATGCTAAGTTGCTTCAGTCATGACTCTCTTCAGTCATGTCAGGCTATGAACTATAGCCTGCCAGGCTCTTCTGTCCATGGGATTCTCTAGAAAGGACCACTGGAGTGGAGATTGCCATTCTCTTCTCCAGGGGATCTTCCCAACCTTCCCAATCGAACCGGGGTGTCTTAATGTCTAACCTGCATTGGCAGGCAGGTTCTTTACCACTAGTGCCACCTGGGAAGCCCTATGTGTTTCATACTTAGAGCAAATCTCAGTTTGGAACTGGCACATTTCCAGGGACTACTGGCTACTCTTTTGGACAGTGTAGTTCTAAGCTACGGTGGCCTTGGCCTGCACTGCCTGGGAGGAGGGCTTAGGTTCCCAGCCAGAGACTGGGTTGCGTCGTGGTGGTGAAAGCACTAGATCCTGGCTGCCAGAACAGTGCTCAGTGACAAGACCCCTGGCCCTACGGCTTTGTGGAAAGGAATTCCCACAAAGATGGGAAGTAGCAAAGCAAGTAAAGTATTCATTAGGAGGAAAAGAGCACAGTATGTGTGGACAGACACATGGGGAACTCAGGGAGAGTCCCTGAGTCACCCCCTCGAGGCAGTTTGTATTACTTTTATGGAGTGTTTCTTCTGAGTTTCTTTTAGCCAGTCATTTTGATTTGCCTGGTTCACAGTCCATATTTGGTATATCTCAGGATCCTCCCATGTATGCACATGCATCTCTTACCTAAGATGGATTCTACTGAAAAGTCATCTGGGTAGAACATCCCTTGACATAACTTCCCTTTGGCCTCCAAGATTCCTTTTCTGCACATGTGTGGTTGGGGAGGTCCCCTGACTTCAGGAACAAGTAATCCATGGTCTGAGCAAGTTCCAGCCTCCTCCCTTAATTGTCCTGGCATGCTTGTCTTGGAGTTTCAGTTCATAGGAATGACTCTCTAATCGCTTTACCCTGAGGCACCTATCTGCCTCCTGCCTCAGTTCTACAGGAGAAAAAAAAACAAAAACAAAGTTTGCATGTACTGAGTCAGGTACATTTGTTAATACCATAATACAGTCATACAGAGAGAGAAAGTAGTAAGTGAGAATGGTAGAAATAATGTAGGTCAGTGTTTTTCATAAACTGTCCTATGGGACCTAGCAGTTCGATGTCAGATGAGATGTTACTGAATAGCACATCCAAAAAGTATGTTGCAAAGTCAAAGAAATGTGGATACTCTGAGAGAATCAAAATTGAAACGCTTTTTAGGCTATAGGGCTTCTCAGACTTTAGCTAGTATGCTAGATAAATATCTCAGAAGGATAGGGTTTCTTATGTCTGGAACTTTTGGACAGGAGTCCTTTACTTTTTTTGGAACATCTTGCAGGATATATCAAACAGTTTTAAAATGAGATTTAGTGAATAAAAATTAAAAATATACAAGGTGAGTTGGTATTGAAATGCTACAATTCAGACATATCATGGCATTCCTTTTGTATGTTTGTGTACATGTAATTTGCAGGGTATATAATATATTGTGTATGCCTTTTCTCTCACATATTTTCACATATGTTGTTTTAGCTTCACAATTGGTCCTATAATGAAATGAAGAATAAATAGGGACTAGTGATTCTATTCTATATAGGGTAAAAAAATAAATAAAAGTAAGAGTTGTCACATTGTTATTTGAAGATTTAGGAATTTTTGAATTTAAAGTTTATGTATCCCAGTTTTCAAATTTTCTTTCAAACTATATTATTTTTCTCCAGATTCTCCTTGTAATGTTTATTTTGATGTAAATTTAATCCAAGAACTTTTAATATTTTTATTTTTTTGCTGTTTTAATTAGAATGTGTTTGGTGTAGTCTTATTTGGATTGATCCTGTTTGGGACTGTCTATACTTCCTGAACCTGGATGCCTATTTCCCTTCCCAGGTTAGGGAAGTTTTGCCTATTATATCTTCAAATACATTGTTTTCCTCTCTCTCTGTGTCTCCTTTTTCCTCTTCCTCCTCCTTTTCCTCTCTCCTCCTCCTCATCTTCTCTTTCCTCTATAATGTAAATTTTAATGTTTAATTTTGTCCTGAAAGTGAAAGTGAAAGTGTAGTTGCTCAGTCATGTCTGCGACCCCATGGAACCTACCAGGCTCCTCCATGCATGGAATTTTCCAGGGAAGAGTACTAGAGTGGGTTGTCATTGCCTTTTCCAGGCTATCTTCCCAACCCAGGGATTGAACTCGGGTCTCCTGCATTGCAGGCAGATGCTTTACTGTTCAAGCCACCAGGAAACTCTCCTTTTTTCTGCTGCTGCTTCTTTTTTTTTATTTTTTCTGTTTGGCTTCAGTAATTTCCACTACTCCATCTTCCAGATCATGGATCCTTTCTTCTATATCATCTGATCTACCATTGATATCTAACGTGTCGTTTGCACTACAGTTATTGTATTCTTCATCTCTTTTTGGTTCTTTATATTTTCTAACTCTTAAAAAACTTCTAACTTCTTACTCCGTTCACCCAATTTTCTCCTGAGATCTTTGAACATCTTTATGATCATTGCCTTGAGCTCTTTATTGGGTAGATTGCCTTTCTCTGCTTCACTGCCTATCTCTGCTTCATTTTGATCTTTTGGGGATTTTTCTTGTTCCTTTGTTGGGATCATATTCTTCTGTTTCTTCCTTTTTCCTGATTTGCTGTTTTTATTTCTGTGTGTTTGATAGGTTGATTACATTTTCTGACCTTGGAGAAGTGATCTGTTGTGGGAGAAGTCCTGTGTACCTCAGCAGAGCACTCTCCTGTAGTTTCCAGAGCTGTATGTTCTAGAGATGTCACCTATGGGGCTACCTGGGTCCTGTTGTGTTGGGCTGACTAAGTGGCTGGTCTGATAGGAGTGTTTGGCTCCCAGTCAGGCTGGTTGCCAGGCCCTGCCTTGTGTGGAGGTGGCATCTGCTGACTGGCAGGCCTGGGTTAAGAGGCAATGGGTTAAGAGCCCTGGGAGTCCCAGGGCTGGTGATGGTCCACTGGTGTTCAGCGCCAGCTTCTGTCGTGGGTGGCTGCAGGACTCTGGTTCTGTGATCTAGTGTTGACCTGCTGGTGGATAGGGCTGGTTCCTGACATGGCTGTCTGCAGGGACCTAGAAATCTCAAAGCTGATGTCAGCCTGCTGATGGGTGGGGCTGAATCCACTGACCAAAAGCCTATGGACCATCACATGGTCATTGTCAAAATTTCTCTTAAAAAAATAAATTGAAGAACAATGGTCACATCATCCAAAACATTGTTTATTTACATTTTTTGAAGCAACTTTTTTGATAGATCTGAAAAATATTAAAAGCTTTAATTATTGCTCCCTGAAAATCTGATGCTTTGTTGAACTCCAGCAAGGCTGATGTGCTCATTGTACCTCTCTCACTAATTTTGATAATCATGGTTGAGTCAGTCCTGCAGTCATCTGCCTTGGGCATCAGGAGAGCGGAAATGATCAAAATGCACTCCAGTTACTTTTGTTTGTGTGCTGGTGCATGTGTGGGTGAATAGGAATTGAAAAGATGTTAATAACCAACTAAGCAGAGAATGTTGATGGAAGTAGAGAAGGATTAAATTAACTTTCAGGAAACATTAGATAAACCTGGCTCTGCATGTGTGTTTGTGCATGTATATGCATGTGTGTTTGTGCATATATATGCATGTGCACACACACACGCATGAGAGTTCAGTCATATAGGTGAGCTTTGGAAATCAGAAATACTTCTGTCTGCCAGTCTCAGTTCTGTTCATTTACCTGGCATGTAGAGTGAGTTCCATGTTTCCCCATGAATTCTTTGTAAATGTGGCAGGGATATTGGTTTGTTGTTGAATGCACACAACAGTGTTAGCAATGGCATTTTGAAAAAGCATCAGCTCTCCAGAGAGAGAATGACTACTCCCTTGTCTGTGATTGAATTGTAATATCTTTCACCATAAATTACCATTGGTAATCAAAGATGAGATCAATTTGCATCTCAAAATAAACCACTCACTGTGTACAGGAGTGTATATTATGCTCCCTATCTCTTAGATATGTTAATCAGAATAATTTCAGCAGTATATGGATATCCACTATTATCAGCCATCCCCTCATCATCACTTTTCATCCTTCAGTTCATCTAAAAAAAGGGCAACTTTGGGCCAATATGCAGAGGGTAAAGAAAGATTTGAGCAACACTTTCTCCATCTTTTGGCTAGTTTTCACACTGTGAAACTCAGTGATGCTTGAAGTATAGCTGGGGTGGAGGTGTGTATGGCAGGGTGTCCTTTCTTCATAATTAATATAAGTGCAGTTACTCTAGGAATCAGATTTTCATAGGACTTCAAGGACTTTAAAGTCTTGGGCTAAGACCTCACTTAGTGCATCGTTAAAAGACTAGTTTCATGCCAGTTTCCTACATAAATACCAATTGCACTTTGTTGAAATTGGCCAGAAGTATATTTCATTTCATTATACTTATAATAGGAACAGGGAAAAATCTTTCTCTTAGGCTTTTCTGTTGCTGATCTGAAATGCCTGGGAAAAAGCCTGTCTAAATCTAACCATCTAATCTATGAAAAGATTGGTCTCTTTTACTAGTTTAATAAGGGCAGTTTCGGTGTTCACTGATGCTGAGCCACTATAATGATGTTAAAGGAGGGATGTGATATCAACAGGAAAATTGCACATATACATAAACTTGCACACACACATGAATGTATATGAATCTCATTGTTACCTTCTAACATTCCCCATCATTTTCAAAAGGACCCTCCCTATGAAATAAGGTAAATAGATATAAATGTATACATCATGGCTGGTGTATCTTCATATAAATACCATGTGTAAGTGATATGTGTGGTCTGTATGTGCATATTCATTAATTCATTATTTTTATGAATTATACAGTGACTCCTCCACCATTAGCCATATTATACTTAATGATCAGTGAGTTTCACAGTGAGAAAAATGAGTATAAGGCGAAGAGAGAAAGTTGCTTTTGTAACACTGCATTTGTAAACCTGTAAATCAGCACGTGTACCTTTTTGGTACACAATTCCTTCATCAAAATGTGGGCAGAGAACTTCACCTTTTGGCCTATGCCCATGCTCATAATTTGGGCAGAATTATCCCTTCTTTACCAAGAATGTGATTTGCATAATCCTGTTGGAGAGGCTGCCTAAAAATGCTGAAGTGATTTCGTACCACCTTGTGTCGATGCCCATGCAACACCAAAATGATGATTCCTTATAGAGACCAGAGGGAATAATTTCTCTTGATACCTTAGAGATTATCTGATGAAGAATTATTAAAACCAAACAGTTATTTAAATTCCAGAGTGAACTTCAGCTCCCTTTGACTTGTGAACCTCTCCTCAAGCTCAGAAAACTCCTCTAATGTGGATAATTACACTGATGACTGGCCTGAGAAAATAGGCCACTGAAATGGGCTTTGTGTGATTCTGTTAATTGCTGCTGTAGACAAGCAGCCTGGCCCTTTATTCATGCCTCACAAACCTTTCATCAAATGAGTAGATCATTTCTAATGCATATTAGATAGGATGAACTCATCTTCTAAGAAGGGCATTAATATATCTAGGGGTTTTTTGTTTTTTTTTTCCCCTAACTGAGGGAACTTGCTTTAAATGCAACTTCAGCTTAGTTTTGCTTGAGATGTGCTTTAGCATTCTTAGCGTTCTGCTAACAGCCAAGTAGCAAAACAATTTATTGGTTTATGGGTTCTGATTTGATGCCGGGTACGGTTATCCCATGTCAAACAAAAATGATTGCTAATATGGTGGCTATGTAGCTTATCAAGGTCATTCTGCATAAGTACAGGACATGTAACTTCTGCTTTAAGATCTGGAGAAACACTGGTGATTAAAACAGTGACCTCTCAAGTCAGAGGTCAAGGTGGAAACCATAAAAAGAAAAAAAAAGAGAAAATAGTATATTAAAGCTTAGACACAAATATTACACCACTTCCTGCTCCAGGGAGGACTGAACAAGCGTGACAATGAAATGATCTTTCTAACTCAGAGGAAATATGACTCTCTTTGGAAGATAGCGTACAACTAACAAAACGGAACTGATGGCAATAGGAATAGCAGAGGTTATAAGGTCTGCAGGACCTAATGCTCTCATGATTTTCTAAATTGAAGCTACGGGTGATTTTTGTGATCTGGGCTTCTCATGATGAGACAGTTATACATTTCTTTGTTTGTTCCCCTATGTGCCTTTGACCCAGTGGGACACAAAGCAGCCATCAGAAGCAACTGGAATTAGAGTCCTCTGTTCACTCTACATAGCAGTAGGCAGCCGTTTAACCAAGAACAGAAGAAAAAATGATTGAGCTTCATAATAGTTCATTAGAAGTGTTAGGTTACAGAAACATACAATGTTGTTTACAACTTTACGTTTTTACACCGTGTTTCAGGTAAGGGTAATTTTCATATTTTCCTCCAGAGCTGGGATATTGAGGAGGGGGTGTAGGAGGACCTTGCACAGGCTGGTTAAGAGGAAGGGAGGAGACAAAATGGCAAAGAGGAAATTTGGTGGCATGTTTTGGAGTTCCGGTGCCAACAGAGATAGGCTTCGAAGGCATTTAAGGCCTTAGTTCTTGCTCAGTAAGAAGAGCTGGAAAAAAGATAAGCTGAATTACATATGTATGCACATTTATATTAACATTAAATGTGGGTGTATGAGTGTGTGTATGTATTTGTAATGGCAGTACTGAAGCATGAATAATGTAAGTAAACATATAGGCTCAAAATGTATTATATTTAAATGCTGCTTAAAAATGAAAGTTGTGTTTTTGGGAGCCATAGTTTCCATGTGTGTATTTGTGCATGTTTTTATGTGTAATGTATAGGATTCGTGCATATGTATACATATGTGTAAACAGTATTGCAATTTTTCCCATTCTTCATCCACCTTCATTTTCTAAAGTGGCCATTTTTAGTCACTAATTTGATACATATTGATTGGAAACTTTCCATGTGTCAGACACTGTTTTAGGTGGAATACACAGCACTGAACACAAACCCCTCAGCTCTCAGGGTGCTTTTATTCTGATAGTAATAAATCACTCTACTCAGAGGTACCCTGACTTCATAACGTAGGTAGGCCTTTGCTTCCTTTTATCTCTCTCTCTAGCATTCCTGAAACTAGCTGCAGAGGGCTTCACATATGCTCTTGACTCATTCATTCATTAAAAAAAAATCGCTTATCTGACTGCGCCAGGTCTTGCTTGTGGCATGCAGGGTCTTTAGCAGTGACATGTGGGATCTAGTTTCCCTGACCAGGGATTCAACCTGGGTTCCCTGTTCTTTGTGGTGCTGAGTCTTAGCCACTGGACCACCAGGGAAGTCCCTGTTGATTCATTTTCGTTCCACTACTGCACATCTCCTGTCAGTGCCCAGTGCTCACTGTTATCGTCACTACCATGTACTGTTCATAAGAAAAGGGATCTCTGCACAAGGATTGCCCTCTGATGACTTTAAAAAGGAGTACCTAGAGGTAACTGTTTCATTTTGGATTCTTCCAAAAGATACATATGAAGGGTGTGGACATAGGGAGTTTATTTGGAGGCTGATCTTAGGAAGCATAATAAGGAAGTAGAGAAGTAAGACAGGCAAGAAGGGCAAGCTAATAAATAATGCATTTAATGGGCTACTGCTAGATGACGTGAAGAATATGCATGAGTAGATATTACAGTTGGATTCTGTCATGAATGGGCAATAAAAGTGCACTCCACCAAGGATTCTCTAAAAATAGGGATGAAACGACGTGCCTCAGAATCACCTTACTCAGGGCAAAGAAGCATGCTCCAGGAGAAAGATAATGACCTCCAGTGGGGAGATGCAGAAGCCATCAGCATGTTCCTACAGGGAGCCATCCATGTCAGCGGATGACGTTTGAGGAGGGCTGAGGGAAATAGGTGGACCACCCTCAGAGCACAGCAGCAGCGGAATCTCACTGACCGTGTGATGACATCCTGTTTCCAGTGCTGTGTCCTACATGATCTCTCGAGTCCCAGAGAAATGTAGCCTGCTCCCTGTGCCCTAGAGAGCCTGGGAGAAAACGAGGTTATTGTCCTTAGGATCCAGAGAGAAGTTCCCTGGACTGTACATCAGGACTTATTTCCCCATCACAGTTTCTTTCCATTCACTAATGAGAAAACCAAACATTTTTCAGCAAAAAAGAAAGAAAGAAACCTTATTTAGTTATATTTCTTGTGGTTCCACCATTGTGTTTGATGATGATATCCAGACAACATGCCTGTATACAAGTTTAGGATTAAAATTGGGCCCCAATGTGTATATGGAACACAAAATATAATATATAAGGTGAATAAAATCCTATCCCATCTTACCATAGAGACTGAGAAGGAACACCAGACTCTAATCTAGAACAGATGTCATTTCTCCAAAGTTAATGCACTGTAAATGATTTCTTTCTTGAGAGAATTTTTGACACCAAGTAAAGTTTAAAAATGAGAACCTTAGTAGTTGGCTGCTGCCTAGTGGCCCTTGTTTAATTTATGATTGTCACTGAAATCTTCTAGTTTCTGCTTTTCCCGGAGGTTGCAGCATGAATAGCTTTCTGGAATTTTTAGTATCATTTTTCTTGAACACTTATGTGTTCGACTCTAGCTCTCTGTTCAGGGTGAAAACCAGTCTTTCAGAAAGAGAGCTGTCAGCCAGGAGACCAAGCTTGCCAATGGCTCAGCAAGCCATCAGAGCATCCAGGATCTCGACTGCTCAAGACTCCCTCCCAGGCAGATGGCAGGAATGTCAAAGGGGGAAAGACAGTGTGCTAATGATTAACATGCTGTCCCTCAAGGAAGAAGAAGAGCGAAGGCTTTGCAGGTCCTCTGGATTCTCACCGTGCCTTGGGACTCAGTATCCTCCCTGGCTTTCCTGTGGCCTCAGAGAGAGAATGCGTTTCTCGTCCTCTGAGAAATGCAACCCAAAGGCGGAAAGCTGAACATACTTCACGAGTAAAGGAGTAACGGCTCCTCCATATTATTGGAACATCTCATTTGTCTCTCTGTCTCTTTTGGAAGCAATTAACCCACCAGACACTCAGAATTTCCTCTGAGATAGAATGTGGTGTTAAAAATGACATCTCTGTGACCCTGAATTCAGAATGTGTTTCAGAAGCAAAGATGCCAACTGAATGTCATTTCTGGAGAGAGAAATTTGTAGTTAAAAAAAAAAAAGTGACTGAAGAGCACATCTAAATTAGACCGTTTGAAAGCTTTGGCGGTAGGTAAGGAGAGACTGAGTTTGGTTTTGGTGACTCATAAGCCATTATCCAAACCAAAAATAAAGTATTTATAGTTACTATTAGTGATAACAATACAGTCAGAGTATGTAATATGGTCTGATATAAGGTCAGAGTTTATAGGTCATGTAATGCGTTTAGTTAAAGACTGCCTGAATTCTGACAACTCAATCTTCCTAAAAGTCAGTTTCACATCACTTTTGTATATAAATGTGAAGGTGCTCTGGCTTGTGTTGCTCATTCTAATCGTTTCTGTGATTGTCCGTCTCTCTCTTCCAGATATCTGAATATTCCCTGTCTGGCCAGTCTTATCTCCAGCCATACTCCCTCTGCCTCACCATCCAGCAAATGAGTTGCTTTGTTTAGATTTCTTGAATGAACTAATTTTCCCACTTTTGCTCATGATGTTTTCTCTAACTAGAATATGCTTCTTGTATCAGAGAGCTTTTCATATTTCATCTCAGCTCAATGATCACCTTCTTGAAGAAGCTTCTTTAAGCACCAATAACGTGCCCCACTCACCCATCTCATATTTCTGCATCCTTGATTGCTTCTTCTATTGTACTTTCAGCATTTAGCTACACATTTTTGTGTGGGTCCATTTATTGTCAAGATCCTCCAATACACTGCATGCTCCCTGAGAGCAGTCCATGCTTGACATTTTGTTCTATATATGGGGTTCAGCTCAATGTCTGGTATATGCTCTACCATTAAAAAGATAAATCAGTGGCTAAATTCACTTACAGTTTCATATCACTTGTGTCCTTTGAGTACTGTTGACCCCAGCTTTGGGCTCTAGTCAGTGTCCTCAGTCCCTTATGTGTAGTTATCATATCATGAATTGGCATTAGAGCCACATCCTGCATATATTTGTTAGCAGTCCTGTTCCTGCTTACAGAAGAAATATGGGAGGGGTGGGGGGAAGGATGCTTAGAAGAAATTGTTGCTTTTAGGGTCTCCCTGAATTGTGACACTGTCAGGATATAAGAGCACAAGGTTGNATGAATTGGCATTAGAGCCACATCCTGCATATATTTGTTAGCAGTCCTGTTCCTGCTTACAGAAGAAATATGGGAGGGGTGGGGGGAAGGATGCTTAGAAGAAATTGTTGCTTTTAGGGTCTCCCTGAATTGTGACACTGTCAGGATATAAGAGCACAAGGTTGAAGGAAGAATCATAGGAAAAGTTTGGATCTAGCTGGTATTGATCTAGAGAATTGGCTCTTTGGCTAGCTTCGAAACATTGTCATGTTACTTCTTCATTTATAATTTCTGGACTTGTCCCTGACCATGTTTCCTCTTTGATTGTTGGTTCCTTCACATGACTTCTATTTCTGGCTATCCTTTTCTACTCATCTGTAGGCTCATTGAAGTCCAGATTGGTCATTGATCCTTAGTTTTTAGAACTGAATTCTGGGTTTTCTGATATCAGTGTTCAGATCCCCTTGATGAGCCTTCTGTGTTTCTATGCCCTTTGAATTCTGCCACTTTTAATGTTCTTCATAAACATTTTTCTCCTGATTCAAACACAATTAAATTATTTAGACATCAAATTAGAAGTTTATTATATGTAAGGTGCTTTTAAATGTGTAAAAAAAAAAGTAAGCATGAATGGAAATTCCTCACCTTAAGAAGTATATAACATTCTGGAATCAATATTTTAAACAAAGAAAGATAAATAATGATAAAATGATGGGTAGATACATAGGCCTGCATAAAAATAGACCTATATAAAGTAACCTAGTAGATAGGTACACAGATGCATATTGAGAAATAATTCAAAAAGGAAGAAAAATCTATGATATGTGAATGGTATAGCCAAGTTTTAAAGGACTTTATAGGGAAGAGATGTATCTTTTTATTTGGAAAATCAGGGAAGACCACGATAAACAAAGAAAGATAAATAATGATAAAATGATGGGTAGATACATAGGCCTGCATAAAAATAGACCTATATAAAGTAACCTAGTAGATAGGTACACAGATGCATATTGAGAAATAATTCAAAAAGGAAGAAAAATCTATGATATGTGAATGGTATAGCCAAGTTTTAAAGGACTTTATAGGGAAGAGATGTATCTTTTTATTTGGAAAATCAGGGAAGACCACGTGGGAAATTAGCATTTATTCTGGGTCTTTCAGAATGATTTATTAGGGCAGCCTATGTGAGATTAATGCATTCTAATTTAAGGAAGCTGTGAATTCAGGCATAAATGCGAAGGGAAGAGAATATGAAATATCAAAAGTTCCTTATTTACGTCATGTTGTCTTGAATGAAATAAGGAATTTTTCCGAAGACGTCAGAAGACTGTTAAAAGATTCCTACAAGGTAATAGGAGTGAGAAGTGGACAGGAGCACTCTGAATAGTTGTAAGTGAGATTTTAAGATTGTACCACTAAGTTGTGTTTTTGGCATAGTAATTTGAACAAGATGTACTCAAACTATGTTGTAAAAAAGATCAGCAACTGTGAAGAAAGAAATTGTGGTTCTTGGAAGCTAGAAGAGAAACTACAAAGTCTTCAGTTACTTTGTTGGAATGATAATAAACCTATTGATTGGAATGATAATAAACCTATTGTTAGAATAGGCAAGTCAGAAAGGAAGGAAGTCTTTAGTGTAGAGGACAAGTTATGTTCTATTCTACTGAATTTGAAGCTGGTTATCCAGCTCAAAAGAAGCTTCATCAGCAGAGAGTTTACAGTTGTGGGTGCAAAGATGCAAGGCCACCAGGCAGGCAGTAGAACCACAGGGAACAAAAACACTTTACAGAGGATTCAGAAAAGAAAATCTTAACAAGAAGGAATCAACAGAGTGTTAAAAGATGTAGAAAGGCCTAGAAAGATGAGGACCAAGACAAGATGTTTGTACTTGTTGACACAAAGATTGCTAGTGCTTTTAAAGCAGCCATTTCAGTAGAAGGATGGTGGTTGCAATTACAGAATAGGGAATTAGTTCAAAGAGAGGAGATGATGGCGGGTTGGAGGCTGAGGGTATTGAATACTCTCAACATGTATATTAAGAGGTAAGAAGAAACAGGATGAACAGAGTTCAGTAAGGATATTTGAAGGGTCTTTCTCATGGTCCTGGGCCTACCTGTAAACATAGCTAAGAAAATGATCTATACCTACATTCTTTAAAAGCATCTAGTACTGTTCTGGGATCAAATACATATAATGTGTGGGTTAATTGATATTAATACTGACCCAACTCTAGCTGAGTATGTGTATTCATTTACTGATCAAAATAGATCAAAAAGGGCATTGGGACTATCTCTGAGGGATTTTCCTCAGAGAAGTTTCTGATCAAATAGTATGTATGGTTCACATAGTAACTTTACTGGTTCATATCACACTTTTTTGGGAAAGCTTGCTGGGTCTCAGGTTCTTTATAGGAAAATAGTACTTAGCTTGTATTTGGTGCAAAGATTAGCTATATTAACACATCTTAAAAGTATTTTGTAAGTGGCAGAATACGGTAACAATCACTAATGGTAAGATACTAGTGAGAAGAATATAAGACTAGCTATGGAATATTCTTTTTAGAAGTTAATTTTGAACTCCAAATACTTCCCAGTTCCTTTTACTCAGTATTTATAGACCCCTCAAATCATGCTAGGTGCCATGTAGGACACAGAGGTCAACCTAGCTTCTATCCAGTGGATTTACAATCTGCCATGGTGCTAGCCAAGTTTTGTAATTTTATGCTCAATTAACATCTGGTTAGAACTTGTTCAGTTAACAAAGTGCTTGTCTCTAAAGATAAATCATGGGACTCTTTCACTAGAGCTTGGAATGTTTTTGAACATAAAGACATTCTTTTCCGTCCTAGTTTGTATCATCCAACTGGGCTCCTACTGTGAAGTGTTGTTAGATGGCAGCTCCCACTGAGAGGAACACCAGTCCCACTCACTGAATAGGGTGATTGAAGCAGACAGACAACTCTGATCATTGCTGTTAAAATGTGCTATTTACCAAAAACTGTGAGTGTATCTGCATGTAACTGATATTTAACCACAATGCCTTTTTAATGAAAACCATCTTTTTAGATTGTTTACTTGTAATTTCTCAGAAAAACTTGGGGAAAAAAATGTTATCATCATCTCAGAGTATGCCTACCCAACATTTATGCATAGTTCATTTTAGTGAGATGTGTGTACTGAGTTATGTCTAACTCTGCGACCCCATGGACGTTAGCTAACTCTGCGACCCCATGGACGTTAGCCTGCCAGGTTCCTCTGCCCATGGAATTCTCCAAGCAAGAATACTGGAGTGGGTTGCTATCTTTTCCTCCAGGGGATCTTCCTGACCCAGGGATTGAACCCAAGTCTTTCGTATCTCCTGCACTGACAGGCAGATTCTTTACCAGTGGCACCACCTGGAAAGCCCTTACTGAAATTTCATTGTAGTGAAAATAGAAAAGCAAGACAAGCAAATATTACTTGACATTCCATAATTCAAAAACAAATGACTGCATTAAATACCTTTTAATTAGGTTATGAGGCATCCAGGAAATCACATTCAACTGTTTTTAAAAATATTAAACAGGTGGAATTGGTATAATAACTAATGATGCTTTGTTCCAAAGACTACATGCAGCCTCCTGGATCATGAAAAATATAGGTCGATTTGACAATCAGATATAAAGAGATGGAAGAATTTTTAAGGTCCAATAAATTCTCTTTGATCATAATAATGTCCAGTATTATTTTTTTCAAAAGTTGGATTAAGGTAGGAAATCGGTTAACAAAATGTGAAGTGTATCAGACAATGTGGATCTGGTTGGTAGTGCTGTTAACCTCGCATTCTAAAATGGTTGATGCTGTTAATTAAAGGAGACATTCTTCTTTTGAACTGTCCCTTTTTTCTTTGTTAGCACTGACAACATTTGTTATTTCTGGTTCTTTTTGTTCATGGAAATATCCTGGGATTCATTACTGAGACATGTTCTGCCTTTGGTATTAGCTGTTAAGGCTGATCTCTTCTTTTTGTTGGTAGTATTATTAAATGTTACCTGTGGTGATAAGTATTTTCTTTTTTGATATTACTTTAGGGATTTCTTCTGTGAAATGATCTTCTTATCATAATGGATGTTTTGTTCTTGATATTCCATAACTTCTGCATTTTAAATTTATCATGTTTTTGATTATGTTTCAAAAACTGGAACAATGCCAAGAAATGGGCAGTTGTATGGTTTTGGGTATATTCCCCTTTTCTTTCCTCTTATTAATACATTGCCTTATATCTCCATGGAATTTTCAGTGTTAATGGATGCAACCTTTCAAAAAGCATTAATAGAAATAGCCACAAAACACCTGCACTTATGAAAACAAGGTTATAATTTTCGTGTTTCCTTATTTTCTGCTTAATGGTAAGTTGTCTCAGGTTGGTCCTATAAAAGGCAAATTTTGCCAACCAAATTATATTTGCTCCCAAATATCTATCTTTTCCCGTGTATCTACTGCCTGTCTCCATATGGAGTGCAATAAGATGGAGTGAGAGAAGATGGTAAAAATAAGATCGGGTGTTATCATGACCAGATGGAAAGGGGCAGAGACCTGGTCTAGTAGCAAGTACACTCGTCTTCGCTTTGTCACTGTGGTTCAGCACTTCCATGTGGCAGCGTGAAGGCAGGGTCATCTCAATTCACTGTTAATTAAATGTTTTGGCTGGAAACCATTTCTCCATATGGTAGCATACACCAGCTTGAAGTAGTGCTTCAAATTTGGCCACAGAACCCAGCTGCCCACAAACATATGTAGTGACTCACAAGTAGTCTCAAAGAAGTTCATCTCAATGCAGAAGATCCTTGGCTTTTCTGAAGCATGTCAGTAACCCCAAATGCAAAAATTGGCCCAAACTATAGCAGATATGTCATTCAAAGGGAAAATGAAAATGCATCCAGTATAGGTCATGGCATGTATTTGGTTCAAGTTCAGAAGTATAATGATGCCAAGACAATACATTCAGTAGCCCTGGATTATAAATATATGTCTCACAAGCCAGAATTTGAATTTCATGTGCTGTTGTCAAAACCAAGATTGAAAACAGTAATTTTCAAGAGATATTATTTAAAGTTGTAAAAATTGTATCAAGTTTTGGGAAGCTAGATGAAGATGCATGAATCATATATCACACTTATTCTACTCAACTTTTTCTAGGGGCAGAGATTAAGACTTGTTTCAACACCAAGGTGTTGCTTCCCCATGGCTCAGATGGTAAAGCATTGGCCTGCAATGTGGGAGACACGGGTTTGATCCCTGGGTCTGGAAGATCCCCTGGAGAAGGAAATGGCAACCCACTCCAGTATTCTTACCTGGAAAATTCCATAGGCAGAGGAGCCTGGTAGTTTACAGTCCATGGGTGTGCAAAGAGTCGGACACAACTGAGCACTTCACTTGCACTTGCAACAACAAGGATTGATGAAAGAGTTACTTTGCAGCTGTTCAGACTTTATCTGCATATGGTATAAACTGGTCACATAGCCTCTGCTGCTGTCCTTTCACTTTGCCATGTAACCCAGCTCAACACGGTCACCTGACCTTTTCTCTTCCTGGGTATCCTTAACATATACATATGCATGTATATATATATGTGTGTATATATATATATATGTATGTATGTATACACACACATATGTATATATAAAGGATAGTGCTTGAGAAACTTAACAGTTACACTAAGAGTCAGTTCAGTTCAGTTGTTCAGTAGCATCCAACTCTTTGCTAGTACATGGACTGTAGCACACCAGGCTTCCCTGTCCATCACCAACTCCTGAAGCTTGCTCAAAGTTATGTCTATCAAGTTGGTGATACCATCCAACCATCTCATCCTCTGTCATCCCCTTCTCCTCCCGCCTTCAGTCTTTCCCAGCATCAGGGTCTTTTCCAAAGAGTCAGTTCTTCACATCAGGTAGCCATAATATTGGAGCTTCAGCTTCAGTATCAGTCCTTCCGGTAAATATTCAGAACTGATTTCCTTTAGGATGGACTGGTTGGATCTCCTTGCAGTCCAAGGGACTCTCAAGAGTCTTCTCCAACACCACAATTCAAAAGCATCAATTCTTCGACACTCAGTTTTCTTTATGGTTCAGCTCTCACATCCATACATGACTACTGGAAAAACCATCACTTTGACTAGACAGACCTTTGTCAGCAAAGTAATGTCTCTGCTTTTTAATACACTATCTAGGTTGATCATAGCTTTTCTTCCAATGAGCAAGCGTCTTTTACTTTCATGGCTGCAGTTACAATCTGCAGTGATTTGGGGGCCCCAGAAAATTAAGTCTGTCACTGTTTCCATTCTTTTCCCATCTATTTGCTATGAAGTGATGCAACCAGATGCCATAATCTTAGTTTTCTGACTGTTGAACTTTAAGCCAACTTTTTCACTCTCCTCTTTCACTTTCATCAAGAGGCTCTTCAGTTACTCTTTGCTTTCTGCCATAAGGGTGGTGTCATCTGCATATCTGAGGTTATTGCTGTTTCTCCCAGCAGTCTTGATTCCAGCTTTTGCTTAATCCAACCCAGCATTTCACATTGATGTTCTCTACATGTAAGTTAAGTAAGCAGGTTGACAAAATATAGCCTTGACGTACTCTTTTCCTGGTTTGGAACCAGTCTGTTGTTCCATGTCCAGTTCTAACTGTAGCTTTTTGACCTGCATACAGATTTCTCAGGAGGCAGGTAAGGTGGCCTGGTATTCCCATCTCTTGAAGAATTTTCCAGTTTGTTGTGATCCATACAGTCAAAGGCTTTGGTTGTAGTCATAAGGAAGAAGTAGATGTTCTTCTGGAACTCTTTTGCTTTTTTGACAATACAGCAGATGTTGACAACTTGATCTCTGGCTCCTCTGCCATTTCTAAATCCAGCTTGAATCTGAAAGTTCTCAGTTCAGGTACTGTTGAAGCCTCACTGGAGAATTGTGGGCATTATTTGACCCACTAAGAATCAACGTGGGTCTTAATGCACCTTCTGGTATTTATACACAGAGTCCAACTTTGAACAGTGTTTCCACTGGGCTTTCCTTCATCTTCCTATACAGAAAGGACCATTTTGAACCATTTTCTAGCATTTTTAAAGTGATTCTCTATTGAGATTGTCTAGTGTTTGCATCTAGTCATTTCTCATTAATTCTTTTTACTTTCCACAACTGTTTTTGAACTCTTGGATTTTATATTCAGAATTTAGAATCTGTTAAGTATCTAATTGCTTGCCTGCGTTCCTTTCAATCTTGTTATATAGGATAGTGCTTGCTTATCAACGGAACAGCTCTTTACTTTGATGATAAAGTTGAACGGTGAAAGAGTTATCTTCCTCTTACAAATATTTCCTAGCAGCCTTTACCTAAAATGTAACTGATTAGGTATGCTTTCAGAAAGAGAGAATGATTTTGTTGTTGTTGTTTGTCTTCCTGCTGAAGCCTCCATTCATGATCTTTCTTTCTCAAAAACAAGTAGAACAGGAAACTCTTAAAAACATCCTTATGAGAGCCAAAAAATCCTAAGTATAGTAAATAATACTTTAATCTCTTTGGAGGAAAGCTGTGCTGAAATTACTGAGGGATGATATATTTTTAAGAATACACATGGTATTAAACAACCAGCATTGAGATGATTTGGGCTGTTAGTCTACACAGTGACTTAGGTAGCACAGGCATTACATTTTTGACATTCACTTGCAGGAGAGAAAGTTGATGGCTCAGTCATGTCCAGCTCTTTGCAACCACGTTGTAACTTGCCAGGATCCTCTGTCTAGGGGATCCTCCAAGGAAGAATGCCGTAATGGGTAGCCATTCCCTTCTCCAGGGGATCTTTCCCACCCAAAGACTGAACCCGGGTCTCCTACATTGCAGGCAGATTCTTTACCGACTGAACTACCAGGGAAGCCCCCTGTAGGAGAGAAATCACAGTTGCTATTGTATGGTTACCTTCATATTATAAACATTCTTCAAAACATTTCAAAAAATTTAATAAAATACAGAGAAGGTAGATGATCTCTCTAGTTTATTTAAACCTTTCCCTATAAGTTTATGTTGCAAAAATTACTAATGCTGTGTAACTAAACCTTTATCAATTTCCAGTCCTATTGTCTTATTATTTGAAATATTTAATCAAGATGCATTTCTGTGTCAAGGATTGATTATAGTAGTTTTAATCAGAGGTTAAGCTATTAAAGTGTTCAGACTGATTCATCTACTGGCATGGCTATCAGTAAAACATTACCACTATTAATTTTATCAGAGAATTGACAAATATGGACTACATATAAATCAAATATATACTTGGAAAGTAATTTGCAGTTTAACTTTAAATATGATTGAATAACACCACTGCAATATTAACAGGCTTGGGAGAAATACGTTTTTAGAGCTTACCTTAAAACATATGAGTCCAGTTTCTGATATGTTTCTAATTTATTATTTAAATTGAATTTTCCACCCTTGAGCTAATTCTTTTGTAGCTGGTTTTGGAACATTTTACTCAGTGCACCCTTCTAAAAAGGAATGTTTACCGTGTTTCCTCCTTTTCTTTGCCAGAGATGAATATTTTAAAAGTGATAATATGAAATGTTATATAATTTGATAGAAAAATTGAGCTGAATTCAAAAATAGAATATAACAGGTACATAGATTTCTCATCTATAAAGTTTTAACAAATACTTTCATTATTTTATTGTTTAATTGCAGCATAACACAGCTGATTTTTAGTGTAATTCATAGGAAGATACTCCAAATAATTCATTGTTGATTATAGCCAAGCCTACTTAGCTGCTTTTAAGTTTTAGTAAGTATATCTTGCTCATATGCCTTTTAGGGTATTTTTCTTAGCACAAATGAAGTATTTTTGAAAGCTGCCAGACTGATAGCTCTGTTGAAAGAAAGCCTGTGATTATCCACAGATAAACTCTACTGTGGGATTCAACAATGCATAACTGTCAAATTTCTGTACTTGAGGTGATAGTATGTTTCCTCCTCCACACATGTAATGTGGGCAGATCCCATGATAGCCACTGGGTGTTATGTAGCTGTAAAGAGAAAACTGACTTATTATCTTGTTGTATTTTGCCCAACAGTTGCTCTGTTAGTTCCCTAGGTCAGAAGCAAAGGGCAGGACACTGGAAACAGAAGCCCTGTGCCAGTTAGTACATTTTTACATGGCAGCTAAATTTCTTATATTACTGTTTTGGGCTCCTTGACAATATTCATCTAGGGCTAAAATGCAAGCAGTGCAACAAACAACACTTTACAGATGGTCGGCCTACCCTAAGAGCATAAAAGTTAAAAAAAAAAAAATTACTGAAATCAAGATTTAATCTCCTCTAAGTGCAGTTGCCATTTATTTTTAAAATATTTGAAAAACAAGAAACATCTGATATATGGTAAGCAAAGCATTCTAACTGAATTATCCATTAAGGCAATCAGGGATATATTAAGGACATAGAAGACTCTGAACCATTGAGCTAGGTCCCCATTCCAAATTTTCTGTTTCAAACAAATCAACCCTCTTGGGTTGAGGGCCTAGTTTAGACAATATACCTTGCTCTGTGATACAGACTCCCTGAACTCAGGGAGTAATAGATTGATTTAATTAAACAAAAGCCCAAATTAGATTGCAGCGAAAGATTAAGCAATAATGTACCCTGCATCTGCTGCTAAGTTGCTTCAGTCGTGTCTGACTCTGTGTGACCCCATAGATGGCAGCCCACCAGGCTCCCCCGTCCCTGGGATTCTCCAGGCAAGAACACTGGAGTGGGTCGCCCTTTCCTTCTCCAATACATGAAAGTGAAAAGTGAAGTCACTCAGTCTAGGAAACTATATATTTTTAAAAGACTTCCACTGAATCATATATAAAGTTCAGATTTGGAACCATGGTCTTAAGATCCATTTTGGCTTTAAAAGTTTTTTAAATAATTTTATATCTTAAAGTCAAATGTTAATATTGCCTAACACTAATAATGTCTGATCCTTGTACTTAGTATTTTCCGTAACCCAGAATATAAATATGAAAACAGAATAAACTCTTATTAGTTATTTGTCCTTATATTCAGTGAAATCTATGTATTATATTATTTATATCTTCATATATTAGTTAGCTTCCCTGCTGCTGCTGCTGCTGCTGCTAAGTCGCTTCAGTCATGTCCAACTCTGTGTGACCCCATAGACGGCAGCCCACCGGGCTCTCCCATCCCTGGGATTCTCCAGGCAAGAACACTGGAGTGGGTTGCCATTTCCTTCTCCAATGCATGAGAGTGAAAAGTGAAAGTGAAGTCGCTCAGTCGTGTCCGACTCTTAGCAACCCCATGAACTGCAGCCTACCAGGCTCCTCCATCCATGGGAATTTCTAGGCAAGAGTACTGGAGTGGGGTGCCATTGCCGTCTCCAAGTTAGCTTCCCTAATTAACTGATTTTGCTCCATGAAGTACCTGAAACTGTGTAACTCAAATTGGCCCTTGAACTTGGCAAAACCCATGATCTTTTTTTTAATTGGAGGATAATTGCTTTAGAAAATTGTGTTGGTTTCTGCCTCACATCAACATGAATCAGCCACACTTATACATATGTTCCCTCCCTCCTGAGATACCCTCCCATTTCTCACCCCCCAAGGTTGTGACAGAGCACGGGGTTGAGCTCCCTGGTCATATACTCTGAGAAAACCATAATCGAAAGACACACATACTCATGGTCTTTTAACTGAAATCATACACCTGGTTTCAAGACTTAATGA
>SJYX01015856.1:53349-69267 GCA_006410675.1 Oreotragus oreotragus
CTCATTCATTATTAAACATTTTATTACCTTATCAGTCAGAGTGTTTAACAAGAAATACAGTTTAACTCAGATGACCAAAATGAAAAGTGTTTATTGAAAGTACTACAACTGAAGAGGTACAGTTGGGATTTGAACAAATAAAGATTGGTTGGCCCCCAGAAGTAGAAATACTGGGAAGCCATTGTCACTGCTAGGGCCAAAGAGACAACGGAGGAAAGAAGTTAAACTGGAGTCCAGTGAAAATTGGAAACACGGAAGAGGGAGGAACTACCACCATCAGGAGGGATGCAGTTACGGCCGGAAAGGCGGTGCTGAATTGAAAAGGGAGGGAGGAAGTGACACGCCTTTCTTCTTCAACACTCCTGTTCTGTGCCAGTGCCAACACTGGGCTGAACCCAAACAGAAAACAAGGTGGTAAGGAGTTTGGAGGGATAGTCCGGAGAAGCCACTTTTAGAATATGGGACAGGTCAGCAAAAGTGTTCTACTTTTTCTGTTTTTCAGGTAGATGTAGGAAGAGGGTAGATTGAGTATTAGCAGCATTTCAGCCCTTCTGCGCTTGTATTTGTTGGCCCCAAACAAATAGACTGTCAGATATTTCGCACCACAGATGGGTTTATTTGAGATCACTAGAGAATTGCAATTCAGGATCTGCAACAGCTACCTGCAAATCTCCACACAGCAAGGAAAGGAGAATACTATTATCAAAGGGAAAAAGCAGTTGAGAGGGCGATAGCAAACAGTGTGTGTTTAAGTCATATCTGTAGCGCCTGACTCTTTGTGAGTCCATGGACTGCAGCCTGCCAGGGTCCTCTGTCCATGGGATTCTCCAGGCAAGAATACTGAAGTGGGTTGCCATGCCCTCACCAGGGGATTTCCTGATCCAGGGATCGAACCTGTGTCTCTTACGTCTCCTGCATTGGCAGGCAGCTTGCTTACCACGAGTGCCACCTCGGAAGCCTCGGCAAGCAGAAGGTCCATGGCTTTTCATTGGCTGAGTCTTTGGCAGGAAAGAAGAGGAGTCTTTCTTCTTCCTGCTGGGCTCTGCTCTCAAGGTAGGGTGGGAGACCTCATCCTTCTGCTTTCCTAGTTCTATTTAATTGAGGTTTCTGTATATTAATTTTAAAATATTGTATCATCATTGCTTTGCACCATGGTGGATTCATGTTGATGTATGGCAAAACCAATCCAATATTTTAAAATAATTAGCCTCCAATTAAAATAAATAAATTTATATTAAAAATTTAAAATCAAATTAAAGACAGGAAATAAAAATCTATAATTTGTGACTATAATTCAGAAGCCTGTATCTTTAGGATAAGCATGTAAATATAAAAATGAAAGCAAAAAACAAACGAACAAACAAAATGAAATGCTGTGTTGTGTTGGAGAATTCTGGTGGTATCATGAATATCCTTCTCCTGCTTCTTCCCATGGAAATTTTTCATCTGTTCTATAATTCTCCACTCTAACAGCAATACCTTTTTGAAAACCTTCCTCATTGTATCTTCTGAGTTTGGTAGGCTGTCCACTATTGTCATATATTTACTATATACTTTCATTACAACAACTTTCACGTTTTGTTTTAGTTAATTATTGACTTTTATTTTTCTCATTTCCTCTGGAACATAAATGGTTTTTGTCATTCTTGTGAACTTGTGGCCTCTCATTATTGGCAGATGATAAGTATAAAGAAAAATTTTGGTAAATGAATACAAGAGAAAATGAATGAGTTTGAAATAGTATCTGTTCCATAAGAAAAGGAAGGGGTGGGTAAATAGATCACAAGCACACAGGGAAATTAGGAGATTGGAAAACTGAAAAATAAATGATAGCATAAGAGAGGGCAATATAGAGGACATAAAAAGTGAAACTCAGATATGGACTTGTCAGGTCAGTTTATTTCTCTTTCTTGGTTCTTGTCATGTGGCAACAAAAATTTGGAATAAGAGACTGCTGGGTGTAAAACAACAGACAAGTTACAGCTCAGTTCAGCTCAACCAGACATATCTTTTATTAGGCAGACACTCCCAAAACATGGGAGCAGGCCAATCCCAAAGGAGTCTTCTTGATGATCCCTCTTGGGTTCCCCCTTTTTATATTTCCTCTCTCCTCTTCTTCCTTGTGCCCTTGCAAAATAGGGCATGTACCCACCATAAGTCAATGAAAGGGAATGCGAATGGGCACATGCTCTGGCCAGTTGAAAATTGCAAGCTATGTAACAGCAAGCTGTGTTGTGTATGTCTTCCCAAAATTCAGTCTATTTTAATCAGATGTATATATGTACAGGATATTTATTAACCTTTAATGGTTTCTAGATGCCAAAGGTTACTTGAAGAAGCTCCTTTGATTAGTTTGTTTCCACTGTGAGCCTCGGGCACATGTGCAGGAGTTGAAAAAGTCACTGTGGTTATTTTGTAGCATATCTGTCAGCTCTTCTGGGTATATCTGGGATGTGGGGTTTATAGATCACCTTGTATCCCTTTCAGTCGGCCCACCTCTCCTTGCTCATGCTTAACTTCGTACCTAATGGACTGAAGCTTAAGTGAAAACAGAAAATCCATGGAACAAAAATAAACACAAAAAAGCTAAAACCCACGTTTCAGAAGATGTTTAGTCCAAACAAAATAAAGTTCACAAGTATGCTCCACTTCATTAAGAAAAAAATCGAATATAGAAATGACTTTTCTTCAGGTGCTGAGAAAATAATTTTAAAGTCAATTAATCCTTTGGTTCTTTGATTTCAGCAGTTTCTTCTTTTTTTCCTGTTATATTTTCTACATTGAGGGTAGAGTGTGATTGGCACCATTTCAAAAATTTGTACCCTTATTTTTCTTAGCAACCAAACAGAGTTTACATTTAAACTTGGTATTTGTCTATAGTTAATATGAAGGAAAGAACATATGCTGTTGTTTAAGGGTTCTGATGAATAATTTTTCCTTATTTCTAAAAATATAACTGATATTTAAAGACTGACCCGCTCATCTAATGTTCAGATAACTCAAGGCAGATTGCAGAAGTGTTTCTTCACACTCAAGATTATTAAATATGGAAGAACATATGTCCATCCAAAACTTATAGTACTCATTTTGCTAAAATTCATTTTACATAGTGCAGCCGGAAGAGTACAGCACATTGCTAGCTTGATGGCACTTTATTTAAATAGTTGCTAGTTTCTACACACGGAAGAAAGAGAGAGTGAGGGAGAGTGAAAACGGTGAGAGAAGGTTGGAGGGAGAGAGTGAAAGAGAAAGAAGGAGGAGAAGGAGGAAGAGGGAGAGAGAAAGACAAGTTTAACAAGTTTTGTTATTATTCATATCAGTAAGGTTAACAGTTCAGACTAGTGCCATTGAAAAGGCGGTTTGTTACACACTGCATGTGGAGGGAACATGCTGCATCATTGATCGCTACACAGGGAAGCACTGGGTCCCTCAGGAGGTGAGGGGCGGATGGGAGGAAACTGTGGCAACAACTCTTATTGTGGTTTCTTCGGGGGAAAACAGGTGCCTCAGGGAAAGCCGGTTTAGGATTGGCTAGTGTGAATAACTTCAGTACATTCTGGAGTATAGGGACTGTCTCTGTTTGTCTGGTACTTGACCCAGGGGTGATAGGGCAAGCTGATAGTGACCCTGAGAGTGCAGGATCCTGATAAAAGACATTGTTGGGGGTATATGTTCTGGATTGGTTGATTTGTATTTGAAAGGCATGCTCTTGGATGAGCTGTTTACAGTCTCTGAAAATTGCCTAAGCAGGAGACCAGTTGACTCCTTCCAGGGTCAGCAAGGTACCAGATGTCAAGGCACCAGAAAATAGAAAACATGGTTAATATAAGAAGGAAGAGAGGAAACAAGGGAAGTAGGAAGGAAGGAAGGAATTTTTGTTTTTTAATACATTCAGTACACAGGGTAAGAGCAACAATAAATTTGTTGGAGAAAGGCTGTATGTTTGCTTTTTTTCACTGCTCTGACTTTGGATTCAAAGGGAACTGAGTGAAAATACTGGTATTTAACCCTAGCTGTGTGATCTTTCTGTGAGGTTTATGTTTCTAGAATATGGAGATGAAAGTACCTTCTTTACAGGACTGTGAGATTTAAATGTGAGGATAGGTACACAGTGTATTAAATAAATACTAACTGCTTTTCTTTTTGTCTGAATATTCAGTGTTAATGCCCACCTGATATAGATGATAAAATCATGTGTTTGCTTTGCAATTGAAGCTATGTAGTTACACATCAAAGGCAAGTGTGGAATATATTTTATATTGCACCTAAAATGTTTTTAAATGTCTTATTTTCAAAGGTAAGAAAGAAGGAGAAGGGGAGGAAGAAAATGGAATATTTGAAAAATGAGGAGCAAATAAGCAAATATTTGAGCTTAGAATTCTGATGAAAGACTAAAAATACAATTTTTTATTAATTTAATATTGCTGTTGCTAGTAAAAATAAGTAATCTAGTATAAAATATTTTGGCAAGGATAAAGTTAAATACTATTATATTTGTAATTTAAAGTACATGATTCTATGAGCTATGAATTCATAGAAATTGATTTGCAAACTTCAGTTAATGACCTTGGTTATTTGTCAATAAGAAGAGAGGGAGAGGTTATGTGAGTACAAGTAAATTAACCTTTCATTCCATACTCAACTGACTTCTTCCACACTGACAAGTAATCAAGACTGTTTGACAGAAGCAGCAAGTTGTTTAGCTTCTCAGCTCTCTTGCTGCTAAAATATGATGTCAGATAATTTGTTCCTGTTTAGTTCTAGCTTGATTACTTCTGGTTCCTTGAGATTTGAATTGATGAAGTTTTACTTTAGTTACATGGCAGTGTTAATAAATGCTGTCATGTTTATTAATGAGATGCCAAAATTATATTGTTACATTTAGAGGACAGATTCAAGTTCATGTAACTTAAAGTAGTTGAATGTGATAAAAGGTTAATTAGACTTCATGACCTGTTTGGAATATGTCTTAGGGCTTAGTACCAAGATAACTTTCAATGCAAAATACCTAACTCACAATTAATTTATATGATAACTATATCATAGTCTGTCAGTGACATAGCAAAGGATTCTAACAGCTCCTGAATAAATTTTATAAATTAAAAAATAAAAATAAAAAAAAATAAAGCAAAGTAAAGCAAAAGAAATCCAGCTAAGGCCAGCCATAGTGATGTTTCACTTGATACAGTAGAGCTTATTACACAAACATTTTACCCACACTGTATTCCTAGGATTTTAAATTATTTCCAGTGAGGAAAGATCACCAACTCGATGGACGTGAGTTTGAGTGAACTCCAGGAGTTGGTGATGAACAGGGAGGCCTGGCATGCTGTAATTCATGGGGTCACAAGGAGTCGGACAGGACTGGGTGACTGAACTGAACTGAACTGAACTGAGGAAAGAATCCTTAGAACTTTCTGCAAAACACTTAAGATGTATTACATGAGACTTTAAAATGTAATTTAATCAGTGAATAGCAGAATATGTGCTTCAGAAAATTTCTTATTCATCATTGCTCACTAGTTCGTGGCTGGAGATAAATTAAGAATATTGTTCCAGAAGTCCAGGCAGAATGCCATCCAATGATAAGGACAACTCAAAAGTAAAATGGAGAAGGCAATGGCACTCCACTCCAGTATTCTTGCCTGAAGAATCCTGTGGGTGGAGGAACCTGGTAGGCTACAGTTCATGGGGTCGTTAAGAGTCGGACACAACTGAGCGACTTCCCTTTCACTTTTCACTTTCACGCATTGGAGAAGGAAATGGCAGCCCACTCCAGTGTTCTTGCCTGGAGAATCCCAGGGACAGAGGAGCCTGGTGGGCTGCCATCTATGGGGTCACACCGAGTCGGACATGACTGAAGCGATTTAGCAGCAGCGGCAGCAGCAAAAGTAAACATAAACTGGCACAACTGAAGCTTTAGCCTTATTGAAATTATAAAATAAATTCTTTTCATCTAATGAAAGACTGCACTAAGAACATTAAGAATTTGTTTTTCATGCAAACAATGCAAAACAAATCCATATCTAGACATAGCTAGTTGGAATTTTTCAAGTTAGATGACAATAAAAATATCCAATGAGCTTCTAGTTTTTAAAAAAGGATCAACTTACTTAAAAAAAATCAGGTCTGGAAACAAAGTGAAAACAGAATATTCCTGAGGAAAAACTTATTTGTCAATTATAATAATAATTAGTTATAAAATTTTCTTACCTTAATGAGTTATAGAGAAATGACTTTTTAAAAAGCATACAGCATCTTATTGAATAGAAGACAATGTGAGCTCTCTATCATTCTGATTTCATAGTCAATTTTTAAAAGAAAAATTACCTACTTAAAAATGATGGTAAGAAGTAAAATTTACTATAAATTAGAGGTCTCTCTTTCTTGTGAACATCTCCTATTACTGAAATGTTCACATTATTTGTGTAGATTTTTGAGTATCATATAAATTTCTCCTTGAGTGAGACTTGGTAATTTGAAAAAATTGTCCATTTCATCTAAGTTGTTGAATTTATAGTTCTAGATAGCTCATAGTGTTCTTTTGTTTTTTAAATATCTCTAGAGTCTGTAGTGATGTCTCTTCATTAATTCCTGGTTTTTGTAATTTGTATTTTCTTTCTTTTTTCTTTTCAGTATAGTTAGAAATGTATTAACTTTATTGAACTTAAAAAAATCTTATTTTATTTTCTTTTACTCTGTTCTCAATATCATTGATTTATTTTATTTTAAAATCTTTTTGTTCTATTTGCTTTTGGTTTATTTTATTTATTTTTTTAGTTTCTTAATGAGGAAGCTAAGATCATTCAAATAATAAGATTTCTTCTAAGAACCATTTTAGCATATCTTCAAAAACCTGATATATTGTCTTTTCACTTTTAGCAAATTCAAAATATTTCCTCACTTCTCTTGTGTCCTTTGATATGTTGATTACTGAGAAATATGGTGTTTTTTCCCCAAGTATTTATAGATTTTCCAGTTTTATTTCTAGTTTAATTCCATTTATTTCATTAATTTATTTCTAGTTTAATCCTGTTCTATCCACCCATGGAGATGAGAAGGACTCCTTCCTAATTAGTGGACTGGATATTGAGGCAAACGATGATACACATACCAAAAGAATCTGGAAGAAAATTTATCACTTAAAAAATAATTCTTGGAACAACAGGACAGGTGCAATCTCTGCCATAAAGCCAAGAGCACAGTGGAAGTGGTGGTGTGATGATTTGAATTTGACTGGATAAAATGTGAATCTGGAGTGAAAGTTTCTTCCTGTGTCCAGGGTTTGTGTGGTTTGAAGTTCCCATGGGCTCCAAGTAGTTTAATTCCATTTATTTCATTAATTTATTTCTAGTTTAATCCTGTTCTATCCACCCATGGAGATGAGAAGGACTCCTTCCTAATTAGTGGACTGGATATTGAGGCAAACGATGATACACATACCAAAAGAATCTGGAAGAAAATTTATCACTTAAAAAATAATTCTTGGAACAACAGGACAGGTGCAATCTCTGCCATAAAGCCAAGAGCACAGTGGAAGTGGTGGTGTGATGATTTGAATTTGACTGGATAAAATGTGAATCTGGAGTGAAAGTTTCTTCCTGTGTCCAGGGTTTGTGTGGTTTGAAGTTCCCATGGGCTCCAAGGGGACTGATGGATTTTTAAAATCATTATTAGCTTGGCTATATATGGGGCAAAGGGGAAAGGGGAAGTATGGGGCTTTGAAGCTGTCAGTGGTCAAAAATAAAAAAATGAGTCAGACCTCTTACTGCAATTCACCCCACTGTTCGATTGATGATGAAATTGTACTGTGTCTTATTCAACTGATTCTGAATTTGTTTAGGCGTAATTTTAGGAGCCATGTGCCTCTGTGCATGCATGTTTAGTCAGTTCAATTGTGTCTGACTCTTTGCTATCCTACAGACATAGCCTGTCAGACTCCTCTGTCCAGGGGGTTCTCCAGGCAAGAATACTAGAGTTGTTTGCCATGACCTCCTCCAGGGGATTTTCCTGACCCAAAGACGGAACTTGCATCTCTGTGTCTCTTGCATCGGCAGGCAGGTTCTATACCACTAGTGCCACCTGGGAAGCCCCGTACTCCTCTGTAGCAAATGAAAATGAAAGAGCTGGACAAATGTATTCAGTTACCTTAGACAGTTGTTGAAAACCATGAAAAAAGGTTAGCTGGGGTCTGGAGAATTTGCTCAAAAAAGCAAATTATGTTATTAACATACTTATCTGTTGTCTCATTTTTTGAGTTATTTGAGCAACTTTTTCCCATTATGTCTATCCACATGTAGGAAAAAATACCTTTAAGGAAGAAAACACCTCCCTGGTTGACCAGTAAATAAGCTAAGAATAGACAATTATCACATTAAAGTCACCAGGAAGCATTGCTCCTCACTGTGGGCCTCCAGAGGATGGGCATCTTGCTGCATGTGTCTGGTGGTGGTGGGGTTATTTGTTGTTTCTGACTGGATTATGGGTCCTAGGGCAGTGCCAGTGTCCCCCAAGACTGAAAGTAGGGCAATCATAATGTGTAATAGTTCTTTTGTACCTAATGCTGAAAAAGAAACATTGAGACCAGAAAGAAACGTTTCCTGCCACCTTCATCCCCCCTTATACATAGGACATCAGAGGGAAGGCCTGGTGGTGGTGTGTAAGAACAGAGGAACAAGCAAGTGGCAAGAGCCAGTGGAGATTTGGGAATCCTGGTTAAGGCATATGGTAGTGCAAAAACCCTGCTTATGAAGTGCTAGTAGGTTTATTGCTATAAGCAAAGTAGGAAATTTTCTTAGAATTTGTAAAGCAAATCAGAAAGAGAGACCAAATGAGCAATTTACATAAATATTTTAGGATCTGATTAGTTTCATGGAGTTGTACTTAAGAAGGGGATGACTGGCCAAGGATAACTTCTCTGAGACTGACTGGAAGTGGATGATGAAAGCTGATGACCTATCTTGGACTGGTGTCAAACTCAGCAATTAGTGAAATGAAGGACCTGGATTGTATGCTTGATGAGTGGTAAATATATATTATGGGAGAGACCCTTCAAGACAGGGAGGGGATTTCTATGATGAAATGAAGTAGGTCTTGAGAGAAGGGGAAAAAAACATGAGCAGAGACAGGAATGGGAGTGAAGATGATACTGCAAACTGAATGGGGAAAATTATGGGAACGGAGCTGGGGCAAGGAGCGGAAATGTGGGGCTTGGCAAGGAAGATATGGACTTGTTCATGGGTGGTGGAGTAGTAGTTGTCAGGGTTGGAAAATATTGAAGATGGTGAAATCTGGAAGAGAATGAAGGTTGGTTGTGAAAGTTGCATGTGCTGGGCTATAGCCTAGACCAGTAGAACAGAGCAGACAGAGGATATTCCTAGGTCCAGAGAGAACTTCAGATAACCCATCAGCAGCTAAAACATGTAGCTAAATAATAAATAACTATGGATTTGATCTTGGTGCTATCCATAGCATGGGTAGCCTGTTGTAAACACTGACACTCATTTGTACCAATATTGAGTGTAGGCATGGTATCACTGCATTTGTGTGATTTAGAATGGTGCCGCAGAGACTGACAAGCTGGAGATGGGTAGGGAAAGACTTTAGACAGGTAGCTAGGATGAAGATAGCATTCTCTCCTCCACTGAATTCAGAAAGGAGCTAAAGGTAAGCTTCCATTGGGTCTAAGTACCATAGCCTGAGAAGGTGAGTATGGACTCTAGGATTAGAGGTAGAGGGAACAGTGTGAGCTTAGCACAGTGCAAAGCTGAGAACAGAGAGGAGCAGTGCTAGTCACTGGCAGTAAAGTTCAGGTCAGTAGTGTGACTGAAGTAAAAATCTGGTTGTGTTGGTCAGTGGGACTGAAATGCTTCTCCCTCATGAATACGTTGATCAAATGTGTTGAGGTCACCTGGTGGTCAGGGAATCTGGCTGGCATGTATACTGCCTCCTATATTATGCAAATTTCAGAATAGCCAATAGGAGCTGCTTCAGGCATTGTAAGAAAATTTGCCATCAAGATGAAGATGAATTATAATGGCACACCACCCCAGTACTCTTGCCTGGAAAATCCCATGGACGGAGTAGCCTGGTGGGCTGCAGTCCATGGNTACCACTAGTGCCACCTGGGAAGCCCCGTACTCCTCTGTAGCAAATGAAAATGAAAGAGCTGGACAAATGTATTCAGTTACCTTAGACAGTTGTTGAAAACCATGGAAAAAGGTTAGCTGGGGTCTGGAGAATTTGCTCAAAAAAGCAAATTATGTTATTAACATACTTATCTGTTGTCTCATTTTTTGAGTTATTTGAGCAACTTTTTCCCATTATGTCTATCCACATGTAGGAAAAAATACCTTTAAGGAAGAAAACACCTCCCTGGTTGACCAGTAAATAAGCTAAGAATGGACAATTATCACATTAAAGTCACCAGGAAGCATTGCTCCTCACTGTGGGCCTCCAGAGGATGGGCATCTTGCTGCATGTGTCTGGTGGTGGTGGGGTTATTTGTTGTTTCTGACTGGATTATGGGTCCTAGGGCAGTGCCAGTGTCCCCCAAGACTGAAAGTAGGGCAATCATAATGTGTAATAGTTCTTTTGTACCTAATGCTGAAAAAGAAACATTGAGACCAGAAAGAAACGTTTCCTGCCACCTTCATCCCCCCTTATACATAGGACATCAGAGGGAAGGCCTGGTGGTGGTGTGTAAGAACAGAGGAACAAGCAAGTGGCAAGAGCCAGTGGAGATTTGGGAATCCTGGTTAAGGCATATGGTAGTGCAAAAACCCTGCTTATGAAGTGCTAGTAGGTTTATTGCTATAAGCAAAGTAGGAAATTTTCTTAGAATTTGTAAAGCAAATCAGAAAGAGAGACCAAATGAGCAATTTACATAAATATTTTAGGATCTGATTAGTTTCATGGAGTTGTACTTAAGAAGGGGATGACTGGCCAAGGATAACTTCTCTGAGACTGACTGGAAGTGGATGATGAAAGCTGATGACCTATCTTGGACTGGTGTCAAACTCAGCAATTAGTGAAATGAAGGACCTGGATTGTATGCTTGATGAGTGGTAAATATATATTATGGGAGAGACCCTTCAAGACAGGGAGGGGATTTCTATGATGAAATGAAGTAGGTCTTGAGAGAAGGGGAAAAAAACATGAGCAGAGACAGGAATGGGAGTGAAGATGATACTGCAAACTGAATGGGGAAAATTATGGGAACGGAGCTGGGGCAAGGAGCGGAAATGTGGGGCTTGGCAAGGAAGATATGGACTTGTTCATGGGTGGTGGAGTAGTAGTTGTCAGGGTTGGAAAATATTGAAGATGGTGAAATCTGGAAGAGAATGAAGGTTGGTTGTGAAAGTTGCATGTGCTGGGCTATAGCCTAGACCAGTAGAACAGAGCAGACAGAGGATATTCCTAGGTCCAGAGAGAACTTCAGATAACCCATCAGCAGCTAAAACATGTAGCTAAATAATAAATAACTATGGATTTGATCTTGGTGCTATCCATAGCATGGGTAGCCTGTTGTAAACACTGACACTCATTTGTACCAATATTGAGTGTAGGCATGGTATCACTGCATTTGTGTGATTTAGAATGGTGCCGCAGAGACTGACAAGCTGGAGATGGGTAGGGAAAGACTTTAGACAGGTAGCTAGGATGAAGATAGCATTCTCTCCTCCACTGAATTCAGAAAGGAGCTAAAGGTAAGCTTCCATTGGGTCTAAGTACCATAGCCTGAGAAGGTGAGTATGGACTCTAGGATTAGAGGTAGAGGGAACAGTGTGAGCTTAGCACAGTGCAAAGCTGAGAACAGAGAGGAGCAGTGCTAGTCACTGGCAGTAAAGTTCAGGTCAGTAGTGTGACTGAAGTAAAAATCTGGTTGTGTTGGTCAGTGGGACTGAAATGCTTCTCCCTCATGAATACGTTGATCAAATGTGTTGAGGTCACCTGGTGGTCAGGGAATCTGGCTGGCATGTATACTGCCTCCTATATTATGCAAATTTCAGAATAGCCAATAGGAGCTGCTTCAGGCATTGTAAGAAAATTTGCCATCAAGATGAAGATGAATTATAATGGCACACCACCCCAGTACTCTTGCCTGGAAAATCCCATGGACGGAGTAGCCTGGTGGGCTGCAGTCCATGGGGTCGCTAACAGTCAGACAGACTGAGCGACTTCACTTTCACTTTTCTCTTTCATGCATTGGAGAAGGAAATGGCAACCCACTCCAGTATTCTTGCCTGGAGAATCCCAGGGATGGGGGAGCCTGGTGGGCTGCCGTCTATGGGGTCACACAGAGTCGGACACGACTGAAGTGACTTAGCAGCAGCAGCAGCATCTTGGATATGGCCATAGTGCTATCAACTCTGAATATGTGTGGGTGGCAGCATGGTCACAGTATAGCCCAATCGTTTTTGCATTGACATGTGTGGTCTGTACAATGGACTATAGTATCCCAGGTCCAAACTATCACCTAACATTTTAGGCAGGCTGGGAAAAGCCAAAAGACCGGTCATTTATGCAGTGTGCGTGCTGTAGTTTGAAGAGCCAAAGGGTTGCTGACAGATATGGACCTAACATGGAACACTTGGTGTTTCCATTCTGAATCCTGATATGGAGTGGAAGCCTGCATCTCTCAACAGTAGCTTTAGCAGAGACCAACTGTAGTATTTGGGCTTCCCAGGTTCACAGTGTTAAAGAATCTGCCTGCCACTTTAGGAGATGAAAGAGACATAGGTTCCATCCCTGGGTTGGGAAGATCCCCTAGAATAGAAAGTGGCAACCCACTCCAGTATTCTTGCTTGGAAAATCCCATGGACAGAGGAGCCTGGTGGACTATAGTCCATGGCGTTGCAGAGAGTCAGACATGACTGAGCAACTGAGCACACACATAACTTTAATTTTTCTTAGCCTCACTCAACAATACACATGATAGTAGTCGTGGTGATAAAGCTATAGTCTTTACTTCCAGAATAAGCTCCTCATTGGCATTAATTAAATCTTTTATTGCTTGGAAATTTTGTTGAAGCTTGTGACTTAGGCAAATTGTTAGTTCAGTGCAAACATAATTATGGTTTCGGACTGTGAATTTAAATCATTGTAAGTAGTCTCACACACATCTTTATTAATCAAAATGGGAACCATTACAATCAATACATTTTTGCCAGTGAGAAATACGTTTGTTTATTGCTGTAGCATAAAAATTCACACTTTGGGATTTGACAGACTCTTGGAAAGCATTTTCTGCCTCCTGCTGGTTGTGGAAGCATTTTCCCTGCAAAAAGTTGTCCAGATGCTTGAAGAAGTGATAATTGGTTGGTGAGAGGTCAGGTGAATGTGGTGGATGAGGAAAAACTTCATAGGCCAAATTGTTCAACTTTTGAAGTGTTGGTTGTGCACCATGCGATTGGATGTTGTCTTGGAGAAGAATTGGGCCCTTTCTGTTGATCAACGCTGGCGGTAGGCCTTGCAGTTTTCCATGCAGCTCACCGATTTGCTGAGCATATTTCTCGGATGTAATGGCTTCACCGGCACTAAGAAAGCCGTAGCAGATCAGGCCGCCAAACGGTGACTGTGACCTTTTTTTGGTGCAAGTTTGGCTTTGGGAATTGCTCTTGAGCTTATTCTCTGTTCAAACACTGAGCTGGTTGTTGCTGGTTATCATATAAAATCCACTTATCATCGCGCATTACAATCCAATTGAGAAATGGTTTGTTGTTGCTCCGTAAAATAAGAGAAGGTGACACTTCAAAATGATGATCTTTTCAATCTGCAGTCAGCTCATGAGGTACCCACTTATCAAGCTTTTTCACCTTTTCAGTTTGCTCCAAATGTCAAATGACTGTAGAATGGTTGATGATGCATTCTTGGGCAACTCCTTGTAGTTGTAGGAGAATCAGCTTTGATGATCCTTTCAGATGGTCATTGTTAATTTCTTTTTTTTTCCCAGATTTTATTTTATTTTATTATTATTATTTTTTTTTTACTTTACAATATTGTATTGGTTCATTGTTAACTTCTGGTGGCAAGCCACTTTGCTCCTCGTCTTAAGACTGATCTCTTTTGCAGAACTTCTTGAACCACCACTGCACTGTCTGTTCGTTAGCAGTTCCTGGGCCAAACGCATTGCTGATGCTGTGAGTTGTCTCTGCTGCTTTTTGACCCAGTTTGAACCCAAATAAGAAAGTCATTCAAATTTGCTTTTTGTCTAACACCATTTCCATGTGTTGTTCAGTTGCCCAATAATGTTTGACTCTTTGCAAACCTGTGGACTGTAGCACGCCAGGCCTCCCTGCCCCTCACCATCTCCCAAAGTTTGCTCAAGTTCATATCCATTGCATCGGTGATAGCATCCAGCCATCTCAGCCTCTGATGCCCTCTCCTCCTTCTGCCCTCAATCTTTCCCAGCATCAGGGACTTTTCCAGTGAATCAGCTGTTCACATCAGATGAACAAAATACTAGAGTGTCAGCTTCAGCATCAGTCCTTTCAATGAGTATTTAGGATTGATTTCTCTTAAGATTGACTGGTTTGATCTCCTTGCTGTCCAAAGGACTCTCAGGAGTTTTCTCCAGCAGTTTGAAGGCATCAATTTTTCAGTGCTCTGCCTTATTTATGATGTAGTTCTCACAACCATATGTGACCACTGGGAAGACCATAGCCTTGACTATATGGACATATGTCAGCTGAGTAATGTTTCTGCATTTCAACATACTATCTAGGTTTGTTATTGCTTTCCTTCCAAGAAATGGTTGTCTCCTGATTTCATGGCCACAGTCACCATCTGCAGTGAGTTTAGAGCCCAGGAAGAGGACATCTGTCACTACTTCACCTTTTCCCCTTCTATTTGCCATGCAGCAATGGGACCAGATACCATGATCTTAGTTGTTGTTTTTACTATTTAGTTTTAGGCTGGCTCTTTCACTCTTCTCCTTCACTGTCATCAAGAGGCTCTTTAGTTCCTCTTTGCTTTCTGCCATTAGAGTGGTATCATCTGCATATCTGAGGTTGTTGATGTTTCTCCCGCCTATCTTGATTCCAACTTGTAACTTATCCAGCCTGGCATTTCTCATGATGTGCTCAGCATATTGGTCAAACAGACAGGGTGACAACAGACAGCTCTGTCAGACTCCTTTGTCAATCTTGAACCAATCAGTTCTTTCATACAGGATTCTAACTGTAGCTTCTTAACCCACATGCAGGTTTCTCAGGAGACAGGAAAGACAGTCTGGTATTCCCATATCTTTAAGAGCTTTCCATGGTCTAAAGTAAATATAAAATAAGCAGCATGTAGTAATGAATTATTAGCAAAAAGAATAGTGATAAATGCACATTAAAATGATATATAACATAACCATATATATTTAGAATGTATTCCAATACCAATGGCAAATTTCAACAATGCAAAAACCATTTGCAACAACCTACCTCCTTATTGCCAAATTCAGACTTAAACTGAAGAAAGTAGGGAAACCCACTACACCATTCAGGTATGACCTAAATCAAATCCCTTATGAGTATACAGTGGAAGTGAGAAATAGATTTAGGGACTAGATCTGATAGATAGAGTGCCTGATGAACTATGGACTGAGGTTTGTGACATTGTACAGGAGACAGGGATCAAGACCATCCCCATGGAAAAGAAATGCAAAAAAGCAAAATGGTTGTCTGAGGAGGCCTTACAAATAGCTGTGAAAAGAACAGAAGCAAAAGCAAAGGATAAAAGGAAAGCTATAAGCATTTGAATGCAGAGTTCCAAAGAATAGCAAGGAGAGATAAGGAAGCCTTCATCAGTGATCAATGCCAAGAAATAGAGGAAAACAACAGAATGGGAAAGACTAGAGATCTCTTCAAGAAAATTAGAGATACCAAGGGAACATTACATGCAATGATGGACACAGTAAAGGACAGAAAC